>OZ010597.1:80964232-81209232 GCA_963932145.1 Acanthosepion lycidas | reverse complement strand
AGAGAGATTAGCATTGCCTATATATAGTGATGGTATGAGGCAAAGTGTAAAGACAGTAGGTGATAAGGGGTGGCTTGATTCCTCTGACCACTCTCAAAAGAGGGCTGGACAACAACAAATTTGGAAAAACACTCTCATTCCCTTCTTGTCCCTCCTCCTCTCTCTTTCCCTTCCTCCTCCTCCTCCCCTCCTCCTCTCTTTACCCTCCTCCTCCCCTCCTCCTCTCTTTACCCTCCTCCTCCTCTCTCTTTCCCTCCCTCCTCCTACCCCTCCCTATTCCCTTCCTCCTCCTCCTCCTCCTCCTCTCGCTTTCCCTACTTGTCCCCCCCCCGCTCTCTCTTTCTTCACATATTTTAAAATGGTTATCATCCTAGAAAAATAACAAACCAAATTCAAGTTAAAACTAAGTCCACTTGCTTCTGTTCTCTATGAAAGGCATGAATGTATTTTTCCCCTTTCTCCATCCCATTACCAGAACATGACAACATTCTGATGGTTGACACGAGAGTAGGTTTGTCAAATTACTTTTCCCATATCTGATTCCAGTCTGTAGCAACAGTAAAATCGAGAATGAATTGTGACCCAAAAACAAAACATCCGGAATGTGGTCATAGATTTTGAAGTGCATGGAAATTCTAAAAATATTTTTTTATTTCCTTAACCTTGATTTTTATTTTATTTCCTGTTGCCAGAATTTGTTGTGTCACTAATGATGTGGACATGAAGGAAAACATTATCAGATTTGGGCAATAAATCCTCCCACTTGTTGGAATATATCAGGTTGAGTCAGAAGTAGTTTTCAGTTTTAGGGAAACAATTGTAATAATGGGGAACCGATATGTCAAAAGATGCTTTTTCCTTTGCCAACACTATTATTTTAACTACCTTTTACTCTTTGGCAATGTTTATTGTTTTAAAAAGCAGTGATTACAATTGAAATAAAACCTAAACATATGATGAAAGTGAATTTACACATTTTTTTCTTTGTTCTTGAGAATTTACAACAAAAATATTCAACACTATTTATTAGATGGTTTATTTACAAGAATAATTTTATATTTGTAACATTTGAAAAACTAATGCAATGCAATATTTATCATTTACTAATTTACAAAGAAATAAATATGAAAACAATTTTTTATTCATAAATTTATAAACATTTACTAAATTATTAAAATATGTAAACCAACTTTAAGAAATTTTTATTATTTATCATTTTATAAAGTTTGAATCAATTGGCAATTAGCTGAGTGTTACCAATCATTCCAATAAACAATATAATAGTGTAAATAAAAAAAATCTAACAAATAAATAATGTTTACTTTTTATTATAAATTCTCATGAACAAAGCAAATATATAAATTCCCTTGCAGATATTTAGTTTTATTAAAATTCTAATCATTGCTTTTTTAAAACAAATATTGTTAGGGAGTGAAGGTAGTTAAAATAATAGCTGTGTCAAGGGAAAAATCGTTTTTTTTTTTTTTGTTTTTGTTTTTGTTTTTTTTTTTGTGGGAGCGGGGTGTCAGCACAAAGGTTATAGAATGTCAACAAATGTATCATCCTAACAAAATTCCTTAAATATATCACAAGTGGTGAAAAATGTGCTCCATATGACAAAGTTCAATACCAAAAGGCAGTGGATTGACATGGATAACTCTTCACAACCGAACCCCAGAAACTAAGCAGCCTGTAAAAAGATAATGTTGTATGCATGGTGGGATTATTGGGGTATTATTCATTTAAAATTCTTCAAAAAAAAGTGTACATTTACTTATAAGTTTGGCTGAAAAGAGATACTCTCATCAATAGAAAAAAATGTTTTCATAACAATTCACACAGCAAGTATAAACCAGGGCAAAATTCACCCGACCCTGCACCAACAGATTACTTTTTTCTGATAACTACAAAAAATTGTTTTTTTTTTTTTTTAAAATGATGCTTTTTCAAATAATAGAAGAAAAAAAGTTTTTCAAAAGATTTCAAAAGGGTGGTTGTGATGGTCTGAATAATAATAAGATGACTCTTGTAAAATCTTTTTTATTTGCAAAAGAAATATGAACGTTTTCACTAAATTAACATTTCTGAAAAAGTTTACACAATACTATGGACAGCCATATAGAAAGGGATGAAGGTTTTTTTATCCCAATCTCAAGTGCTTCTGTTTGGCCAGCAGATGGTTCTTCCTTTTTGAAGTTCAGTTTTCTAAGCAGCATCTGCTTTAACCAAAGGGGAATGGAAAATAAAGGGATGATTGAGGGATTTCTAGAGATCAAGTGGCAACAAAACCGGAAATAGGGTATATCCATGTGTTGGTCTATATTAATAGTCATGCTTGGGATCAAGGAGAGTTCTGGTCCGCCCTTGGAGGGAGATGGATGTGTCTACTGCCCGGATTTGAAGCATGCATTTCATATTGCCAGCTAATATGTTGGGATGAGTAGACAGGCGAGGAATTGGTAAGGAGATGAGCTGGCATAGCAGAATTTGTTCCTAGTATCACCTACCTACCCACCCACCCAGACAAGCAGGCAAAGCCCTGAATAAAACATCCTATATATAATATGGGAAACAGTTCAAGTTCTTATTTCTAGATGTGGTATTTATTTTTCATTGTTGTAACTTGTGAATGTGCATCAGGCCATTTCTCAGATTTAATACCCACTCTGGTATTAACTTAGATTAAATGAAGGGTTAAGTTCAGAATTCTCTGAAGATTACCCAGATTGACAGACCTGAAGAAGGCTGGAGGGTGCAGTGGCTGAAATGTTGTTATAACAGTAGCAATGTTACGAAAATGAATGACAAAGTGGAAGAAATTTTGTGTAACATGTTTCGTCCTCTAGAAAAAACTTCATCAGGCTAAAGTAATGTTTTTGTTGATGGAATTCTACAGGGTGCGATGGATAAATTGTCGTCTAAATTATGCAAAAATGCAAATAATACTGACATCTCATTTTAGCAGATATGTTTACTGACATTACACAAAAATATCTAAAATAATAAATAGTAAATTTATTCAATGAAATCACCATTGTATTCAACCAAGGCCTTCAGATGACTACAGAATCTCCTGAAACTCTTCTGGGTGGTTTCTTTGTTTAAGTTGGTGAATGCTGCCATAATCCTTGCCTTCAGTTCATCTTTGGTATTATAAGGAGTTTTGTTGGTCTCTCGCTCAACTGCACCCAACATATAATAATCAAGGCAGCCTGGGAAGCTAGGTGACCAGACGTAAGGGGTGATGTGGTCACAGAAATTGTCTGACAGCCATGACTGGCGCATAGTCCTGTTGCTAGACATACGATCTTCCAGCAGCCACCCTCTTGACCCAGGGCAGCACTACCTCTTCAAAGCTCTTGATGTAAGCCTCCATGTTGAGCCTGAGTCCCTCACCAACAAATTCAGGAGTTCTTTTCTTATCAGAATGATCAGAGTAAATTTTTCCAGCTGCTGTACATTCGTAATCACCAGTAGACTCATCCATCTCCTTCCGAATCCTCTGCATTGAGACCCAAACCTTCTGAAATGTTTGTATTGAGCTTCTGGCATGAATGCCAAGCAGTACAGCATGCCAATTCCAAATTTCTGGCAGAATAAATTGCGTTATTGTTGTAAACTAGGGAAGGTAATGAACGATAATACTTAGGACATGAACAACACATATAAGATTTGCCAGCGGTGCATAAAAGTAGTCAACTGCTCGAAGTGAGTCAAGTGAATTCCGCAATGAATCTCCAATTGCAGACCAACATACAGTATTTACTACTGTATGGGGACATACCCATTATCATTTGTAGGTATGCTACAACAAGTTATGGTGCTCTTTTCTCACATATGGTGCCCAATTTGCCCTACTATACTGTGCAGTTGACAAAAGCAAACAACATGTATGTGTAAAATTAAAAATGTAAAATGACAATTTACCCAACGCACCCTGTACGTATGTAAGAATGTTAGTGGGGAGATATAAAAACACAAGCATTGGTTATAATTATGAACTGTTAGGAAATGTTGAAATTTAAATTTCTTTTTTTTTCTAGATGCATGCATTCTAACCAATTTCCTTCAGTTTTCTTATGCTTTTCTTTTTATATTTATTTGTTCAATGAAGTCCTTCGAGAGGACAAAACATGTGACACAAAATTTTTTCCATGATGTCATTCATTTGTCTGACATTGCTCCGATATATAGAAATGTAGATGTCATATTCTCCCAACTGTGACAATAAAGATGAGGATATTAGTCCGAATGTAAATAATTATGTGATAATATTTTTAGTGATAGTCTATGCATCGATTTCAGCTCCTCCATAAAACAAGGGAATTTATGTTTAACTATATAAATAGATGAGAAATATCTATTTTACATAAAAAAAATTCTGTGATCTAATGTCGTTGTGTCTGTTACAGTCAGTGTTTTGGCTGTTGTCACTTTTGACCTTCAGATGTCTGTCATATTCAGTAATCTTTTCAGAATTTTGAGATAACATTTGGGTAAATTATTCACATTCGTTGCAGACATAAAAAACTATGGTATCTCCAATTCCAGCTTTAAAATATTACTTATAATATTATAAAAATAAAACAGTATTTTTGGCAAAGTTTAACATACAATCAGGCAAAAAAATCTGTGTTTCAAATGGATGTTTTTTGTTTCTCTTGATACCATTGTATACACTCTTGGTAATTTATATTGTTTTCATAAGCTATTTTTAGAATTTGAATACAACCATAAAATAAAAAACTGAATTTAAACATTTTTTCTTCAGAATTGACAAGTAAAATGAACTATTCAATGTTTTATTTCAAAAATTAATAAAAAATAAAATACAAAAATGATATTTTACAAGATTATCCTATTATAATTGTACTTGTTCTTCCTATCGTTAGTTAGCACACTCATTACACCCTGCCAATACCTCATAAATAATGTTTTGATTGTGTAAAAAGAGGGGAAAAAGATACTACTTGGTTTCACTGAGAAAATGAATCTTTGAAAGAAAGAAAGAAAAATAGAAGTTTGGTTTGTTTTACTGCATATCAACTTTAAGGGGTCATTTAATGCTGATAAAACTTTCATTGTTGGTAATATTTTTTCCAAAAATCGATTTCTGGCAATAATTTTCCTTCACTGGTAATATTTTTTTTTTCAAGAAAGGTATAGCTGGAAATATTTTTTTTATTTTTTTATTTTTTTTTTACAGAAATTCACTAAAATAGGTTGAGAGCATTTCTTCTTTAGAACCAAACATGGTTTTAATTTTACATTTTAGACATGACCACAAACACTCAATATTTTAAGTGGGTAACTCCCTATTCATTGAGTAAACAAAGATTTTCTTACGTATAATTACCAAAGATCTATAATTGTTAGTGAGTATTTGGGAGATAACACTGATGGATTGCCATCTGAAATTTATGAGTTTCTGGCAAAATAGATAGATTTTTAGTATGAATTATTACATTAATAATAATAATAATTATTTTACACAACAATATATATTCAAATATAATCTCCTCGTAAAATAGATAGATTTTTAGTATGAATTATTACATTAATAATAATAATTATTGTGTAACAACAATATATATTCAAATATAATCTCCTCGTAAAATAGATAGATTTTTAGTATGAATTATTACATTAATAATAATAATTATTTTACACAACAATATATATTCAAATATAATCTCGTAAAATAGATAGATTTTTAGTATGAATTATTACATTAATAATAATAATTATTGTGTAACAACAATATATATTCAAATATAATCTCCTCGTAAAATAGATAGATTTTTAGTATGAATTATTACATTAATAATAATTATTATTGTGTAACAACAATATATATTCAAATATAATCTCCTCGTAAAATAGATAGATTTTTAGTATGAATTATTACATTAATAATAATAATTATTTTACACAACAATATATATTCAAATATAATCTCCTCGTAAAATAGATAGATTTTTAGTATGAATTATTACATTAATAATAATAATAATTATTTTACACAACAATATATATTCAAATATAATCTCCTCCTTTGTCAATATATTTGACCCAGTAAGTATTAGCCATTTCCCTATAAAGAAACATTTAGCATTCATTAACTAAGCAGCTTATACTACTTTTGGTGGAAATGTATAAAATCTTTCTCTTAAAACAATTTCAAAAAAATACTCAATTCCAGTATTAATGGGGATTTTTTTTTCTTTTTTAAATGATTTCACCCCCATGCAGTGCGGTAAAGCCACTAAGAAGCATAGGGTTACTGGGAGTTGTAATAATCAGGAGGACAGTAGATAACAATTGACATTGCATTTAAATTTTAGAAGATTAAAGTTGACTGGAAAGCTTGGAGCCGAAAGGGAGTTCCACAAGCAAGGAGTGTGAGAAAAGAAACTGTTAGCTTAGAACTTTGTTACATCTAGTCAACTCACCTGTAAATTGCTGAGATCTCAATGCCAGTCTAATACTGCGCTTAAATTAAAAAAGTCTAGGTACTATAGCAAAGAGTTCATCCAAACAATTACCACAAAAGTATTTATAGAAAAGATACAGGGAGGCCACCTTAAGTGACTGAAGCCAAGCTGCTAGATCAAGACCAATAATATTGCTGATTCTTCTTTGGATTTTATCAAGGAGCTTAAGGTAAATAACAGGTGCACCAAACTATATGTGGCAGCAATATTCTAAGCATGGAAATGGTAGACTTATAGATATGTATGATAGATTCAGACAGAGGAGGCACGGTGGAGTAATGGATAGCAGCTCAGATTGTAGAATCAGAGAGCTAAGTTTGAATTCCAGTCAAATCCATTACATTCACTTACATACTAATACCCTTGGGAAAGGTAGGAATCCTCTTCTTCTCTCCCCCAGCTATGAGTAAATAGCAGGACAGACCAGGTTCTGTAGCCTTGGATGGCAACTGGTTTACCGCAGAAAGAAATGGCAATCTACTGTGGGAAATAAATCTGCCTTGTCAGTCACATATCAAAAGATACTTGATTGCCTAAGCATGTATCGCGCATGGCACGTAACTGACTGACTGATGAGAGATTCTGGAGATAAAAATTGTTTCACACAGCACATTGAATCAACTTTTTTTAGCAGCTGACCTAGCAATGAATTCAATATAGTCTTTCCACTTTGTCAACTGAAAACATTATCCTAAGAAGGTGTTTTCCTTCCTAACCTTTTATTCAAAATAGTGTGGAATATCAGCATCATTATTTTTCTTTGAGTTACATATGCCATCCACAGTTGTTGATGCTGTTGAAAGTATTCAAGTAATGTGGTTTCTATTATTTGGTACAGGTCTTTGTTTCTGATTCTATAGCACCAGTCCGAAATGTTCAAAGAAGGAAAGTCTTTGCCAAGGCTCTCAGAATTCACTTGATCAAAGCCATTTTAATCATTGATCTTAGAAATTAGATTAAACATTATACAGTGGAAATTTCCAATCAAAATTCAGATGATAATTGAGCGTCTAGCTACAAACTATTGATTCTTTCCCATACAACTAATCCTGACTAAATCGATTATGAAGACAATGGTTTTTGACTCGTTCATTAACGAAGTAAGACTCCCCAGAGTCAAGCCAATATTATTTTTTACATTTTTAGAAAAAGCTCAAAAAAAATGAAATAGATAATTAATTAAATATGTTGACAATCCCAAGAAATTTGGCTTTGGCTCATGGGAAAGTTCTGACAAATTGAAAAAGAAAATTTCACAGCAAGCAATGTTCAAAAGCATATTATCTCTTAGGAATGCAGATACCCAGTTATATGAATTCAATTTATAAATTTATATCTCGATAATAATACAGATTGTTAATGTCTAACAAAACATGTGCTTCAATAAATTATTGCAGTTTAAAGACGAGCAGACTTTTGAAACAAAATGCTAGTTTTGAAAAAAAAAAAAAAGAAAGAAAAAAAAGAAAGCATAACAGTGAATAGATAACAAAAACTTTAAAAGACTTTGTGACCAAAATTTCATGTCTGCAAAACTTGAAGTTAGAAAGACATTGAATGTTTTCTTATCTGTCAACTATGAATTTCTGTCTAAAAAAAAATACCATGTTTCAAAATGGAGACCAATGAATATTTGCTGGATTTTTTTTCTTTTAAATACAAGTCAAAATTTTTTTCATTAGTTATTTTTATTTCCCAAATAAAAGTAAAAATATTTTTTTAATTTAATTTTTTTTTTTTTTTTTTTTCCACAAATATAATTCAAAATAATTATTTTATTTGGTTTTTGCTAAATGTAAGTTAAAATAATTTTGTACAGTAAAATATTTTAACTTTTTCAGTAATGGAGAAATAATGACAGTTTTTCATGGTTTAATCCAATTAAGATTATAAAATGTATTACAAACCAATGAACCACTGAATTTATTTGTTATTTCTATCAAACAGCTTCCTGTATGTCAAATGTTTCTTAATTATAAGATTTATGTCATATATTGACTCACAAAATGTTTTCCATAACTCTAGGAGCTTACAGTAATATCATGTTGAAACATTGCTTAACTTTGGTGATTGTACAGGAACCAATGTCAAACCTGCTCAGTACTGAGATGGGTGACCACTTGGGAATCCCACGTGCTGTAAACTTGGATATGCAGTGATGTAATGGATAACGGCTCAGAATTGGAAATTACATATCAGAGTTCCAATTCCAGTCAGGTTCATTATATCCACTTCCCTTGGGAAAGCTATGAATCCACCTCTTCTCCCCCAGCTGTATGTTAATTAGTAGGACTTTTATCAATAAATCATTATTATCTCCCCAAAATTTAAACTTACAATCTGTCTTTAAATAACATTAAAAAAGTTGACAGGCTGTAAAAAACAAATTTATCAATCCATCAACTGTTACTCTAGTAGATAGTACTGGGGTGGGGAGAATGTTTATTTCCTTCCTCCCAACCTTAAGACCACCATATTTATTAATTTGGCACTTTTGTTATGTAAATGATTTTCTGAACGTTTAAGCCATCCCCTATTTATTGCATATTGCATACCCCCCCACACACACATCTTGTATTAGATCCCTAAGAAAATGAGATTGGCTGAAATGTTTAAATATGGCTGATTTGGGAGCTTCTTTTTTATATACTGACAGTTTACTTTTCCAAAGAAAATTTGCCTGAAAAATTACAAATATTTTGTTCAGATGAACTTTTTCATCCTTGTTGTCATCGTCACTATAATTTTGGATGATGTATTCTTCAGCTTCCTCACTATTTGAAAGATGTGCAGGTAGTGTAATGGATAGTGACTCAGAATGAGAAATCTGAGACCTGAGTTCAAATTCCAGTCAGGTTCGTTACATTCACTCATGAGCAAATACCCTTGGAAAAGGTATGAACCCATCTCTGTCGTATAGGAATTGTACCTTGAAAAACCATTGTTATTCTCAAACAATTGTTAATTCTATATTCCCTTTCAAAAAAAAAAAGAAATTATTCTTACAATCCAAAATATACTTCAGCTTTAAATAACTCATAAAGAGTTGATAAGCTGTAAAAAAAAAAAAAAAAAAAAAATAATAATAATCAATTAACCAAACTCATTATTTGAAATTTTGAAAACAAGTCATTATCATCATTTCTCAAGTTGTTTGGATGAATATTCTCATCGTTGTTGAATAGCATTTTGGCTGATGATTTCTCCAACCATCATAAAGAGTATAATAATATATAATAAGAGTTTTACTAATCATATCTGAAACTTAATCCCACATCCTATTATTATTACCTATTTGACTATTTCTTGAGCAGAAAAACGATATTGAATTTAGCATCCATGAAAAAAAAAAAAAAAAAAAAAAAAAAAAAAACTATCTCTACTAGACCTAATTGAATTGCAAAAAACAAATCTGTAGTTTTTCCCTTAATTTAAAATCATTCAGGACAGTGATTTTCCAGCAGGGTACTTGGGGTACTTGGCTCCTAAAGAAGGAATTTCAAATGTAAGGGAGGAATTTTTTTCATGAGTAAAATAAAAATATTGTTTCAATAAATACCATCAGCATAGAAATAAACAGCATATTGGACCCAGCAATAAACAGAGGAATGACAGCAAGGCTTCAACAACAGCAGTCATAAGAAAAGAGAAGCAGTAGCAAATGCTGTCATATATGATAATAACATCAGACAGGATGGAAGAACTTTAAGTCTAAGGCTCCAAGTTCTAGGTCCAAGATTGTTCCACCCCACAGTTAGGGACTCTCTACACAAGGAAAAAACAAGATGTTCGCAAATAAAGTATGCAGGGGTGTGGACAAAAGAATTATGGGATGATAATGATGATAAAAAGGCAGAATAAAAAGCTCATTATGAGTTGGTGTGCAAATGAGATATTGAGGGCAGTTGAAAGAAAAACAGGAAGGAAAGAAGAAAGGAATATAGTTTGAAGAACTGAAAAAAAGATTTTTTCCTGCAACTATTCTGTTTCATTGGTTGAAGACAGGAAGAAAGCATTTCAAAACTGCTTCTGAAACTACTGAAGATTATAATCACTTGTTTTGAAAACAAAGAACATTATTTTCTGTGTAATAAGTGAATACATAAGACAAATGCCATGGTGTGATAGTTTGCAAGTCATTTTACAGGCCAATTCATTAGTATAATGAGATTGAACTGCATTCAATGGATTAATAAATATACAAAGAAAATGTGTAATGGTTGGGGTTCTTGATGCAAGAATAAGCAATATAAGACTTGGCTGATATGGGGGGATGTGTTCAAAGGAATTGTGGGTAGTAGTCAGTGACAATAAAAAGCTAGAAGGCATGACCAGAACTTATTATTCATTTTTCTGAGCCATTGTGCAACTGACATGGATATTGAGGGCAGCTGAACTAAAATAAGGAAAGAAAGCAGAAAAGAATGGTAATGCTAATAATGGCCGTTTCCTTATAAGGAAACATTTAGTATTTATTGACCAAGGAGCAAGTACTGCTTTCAGTTGAAATTCATAAAACATTTCTCTTAATTTTTCAGGAAAATAGGCTTCTCATGTGCAGTAGCTGTTATCACTCTTTCCAGTATTGATGGAGTTTTCCTTCCTAACCTTTTCTTTGAAGTAGTGTGTAACGTCTCCTTTTTATGTGCCATGTCCTTTCAGGACATAGGTGATCATGGCTCTCCATCTCCCTCTATCCCTTGCAGTTCTCAACAAGTTCCTTCCTTCTGCTTCCTCCCCCAGACCACGTTCTGTCATCCACTTGCTTAAGTCCACCAGATATGTCATGCATTGTTTTCCCTTGTCTCTCTTTCCCTCTATTCAACCTGTGAGTATCAGATTCTCCAGGCCCTACTTCCTCATTATGTGTCCCAGAAACTTCAGCTGCCTCTTTCTGATATTAAGTAAAAGCCTCCTCCTTGTTTGCAACCTTTCTAAGATCTCATCATTGCTCACATGCTCAGTCCATGATATCTTTAGCATCCTTCTGTAGAACCATATCTCTGTTGCCTTGAGTCTCTTCTTCATCTTTGTGGAAATCGTCAAACATTTATTGCTGTAAAGAAGGACAGATGTCACATAACAGATCAGTATTCTTTTCTTTGTCAGCAAAGAAATCCTGTCTTGCAGTACTCTGCCCAGCTTTTGAAATGTGTCCTTGGCCATCCTGATATGCCAACATCTTGATTATATCATAATTTTTTCTTCAAGTAACTGTGCTATCCATTTTAGTTGATGTTGGTGGTCATCAAGTGATGTGGTTTCTATTATCTGGTACAGTTCTTTGTGATTCTGTAGCGCCAGTTCACAATATTAAAAGAAAGATGGTCTTCACAAAGAAAACTGAATCAGTTAACAAAAACCACATAAATTAAGGACTTTCAACAGCAGCAACAACTAAAATGGACAGCAAATGTAACTCAGAGAAAATAATAATATAATCAAGATGTTGGTGTTCTACACTCCTTCAAACAAAAGATTAGGAAGGAGCCCCCCCCCTATCAATACTGGGAAGAGCGACAACAGATACTAGACTGGAGGAATCTAGTTTCCTAAGAAATTCTTTTAAGAGAAAGATTTTACAAATTTCCACCAAAAGAAATACAAGCTGTTCAGTCAATGAATGATGAATGTTTCCTTATAAGGTGTTATATAGGAATAAAATGTCACTGCTGACACTTGAGTTTGAACATAGATCACCAGTGGGCAAACACAGGTGATCCCATTATTGAATTAAGTAGAGCATGAGATCATAGCTGAAACACATAAGTAGGAATTAGCTTGGTCTAATGGATCGCTATTTCTACTCTATCCTCTATTACTATACGGATCACTATTCTCTACACTATTCACTATACTATCTCTCTATTCGTATCACTATACAGATTACTATTCGAGAGAGTATTATCAAACAAGTATTATTAGTGTGAGTGCTATTTGAAGGCATCTGACACCAGCATTGTTCAACAGTGTTGCTACAGTTGTATTTGCAATTACAAAGTTTCTACTACAATGAACATTATGAAAGTGAAAACGAGTATTCGTTGACATCACAAAAGTGGCAACAAGTGTTTGTTGACATCACAAAATAAGGGAATACCTAATATTACCAATGCCATTAGTGGTAAGTACTTCTTGAGTGGGATGCAAGAGTAATCTCATTTTAGGTGTTACGTTTTCAAGAGTTCTAAAAAAAATTGTAAGTAATATTCATAAAACTTACAATGTATAAACATCTTATCAAAACTGATTATGAGGTATGTGATGCTAAGCTGGGCTGGTGCCAAAAAAGTGGGGTTTCATTTTCCTTTTGATGTTGGAAGCTTGACAAATAAGTAATTTTATGCCCTCTTGAAGTTAAACTTGGGCCATCTTTTTAGTATTAATATGCCAATTGCTGAACCACCAAAGATCATCTTTTAAGCATCATGTCGCTTCAGGACATGGGTGATCATGGCTCTCCACAACTTCTTTTCCTTTGTAGCTCTAAGCGATATTTGTCCCTTTACTATCCTTTCCGCTCCTTCATTTACACAAGTTTGGGAGGTAGGTTATTCAAAGTTTCTGTCTGTCTCTCTTGTCTTCATTATGTCCTGTGAGTATCAAATTCTTCAAACCATCTTTCCTCATTAGATGTCCTAAATATTTTAAATGTCTTCATTTGTGAGGCAATTGTCCAGTATTCACTGTCATAGAGGAGGAGGATAAAAGCTCCAAAACAGCTCAAGAAATCAGCACAGACATCTGGTCAAAAGAAAGAGAAAAAAAGCTTCAATTATCTAAACCACATGTCAATCAGTTGTAGTTTCTGCTGAACAACAATAGTGATATCCAAACACAAAATAAATCATCATGGAAGAATTTAGAACCTTAAAATGACTTAGCATTTTTCTGTCAATTTAAGACTTTAGTAAAATTTTCTACAGATTTAAGACTAGCAGTAGAGCCCAGCGTTGTCAGGGGATATAACAGTAAGAGATAGATCAAGTATCAACCATCGTAAAGACTGAAAAATAAAATTGACAAAGATTATTGTTTAAGGTTGACGGACACACATGTCTTAATTACTTTTATTTTTTTATTTATTTATTTTTTTTTTTTTTACGAATTGGTCAAACCCAAACTCAAACAAAAACATTGTTTTCAATCGTTATGAGTCTACCGATTGAATAGAATTTTATTATAAACAATTGTCTTGTAAATGGAATTTTTAAAGCATTCTGAATATAGAAATAAAGAAAAAAGTGTGCTAGACAATAAGAAACACTACCTGCCAAAAAAAAGTGAAGTTTTGTTGAAATCGGTTGAAAAATGTAGGAAATCTGATCCCATATATAAACAAACACACACACACACACACACAAGCAACCTGGGTTTTATAATAAGTATAACTCGATATGAGTTGTCCCCCTTTCATTCTTGTGATGCCTCTTAATCATGTTTTCAAATTGATTTCATGCAAAACAATTGTTTTTACAATTTTTGGTGCTGTTAGAACCACTGCAAGGTAATTTTATGTAGTACTGTGAAGTTTTGTTGAAATCTGTTGAAAAATTTAGGAAATCCGATCCAATATATAAACGTACAGACACACACGCACAATCTGCATTTTATAATAAGTAAGATTCATTGTTGACTTTTGTATCATTGAGAGAATCTTGCTTCTTTCATTTCAGCCTTTGCTTTCATTTTAACGCCACGATTTTGCAATGTTTTTTAATGAGAAAATCAAAAATCAAATTAAGACTACTAATAATAAAATCAATGGTAATTGGAAAAGCCAGCCTACAACTTTAAAAATTTAATCCTAGAAACCCCCAAATCTGTATGTCATCTTACATTAGCCCTTTAGCATTCTACCTGCCCAAACCCAACCTGTATTTATCAGCTCTCAATATTCAACCCCACATAACCCGACCTATGTATTCTCTGCGATGATATATGACAATATCATATTTAATACTGTAAATACCAAATCTTGAAGTCTTCTCAAATGAATGACTTTTAACTTTGGGCCAGTTTAGGAGAATAAAATTGTCTTATGTCTGATATAAATGTTTCTCAAAGGCTATAAATACTTATCCTCTTATCAATGAGATGTGATATTATGTTATGTGACTTTAATGTTCAAAACCAGTTGTACAAACCAGGAAAATGTCATAATTGGTCAATTAGTGGACAATTCATTGTCTTATTGTTGTAAAAACATGCTGGCTATAAAAAAAAGAAATCATTTCCAAAATAATGTTCACAGAATGTTTATTCATTTTGAATGTAAAAACAAATATTCTGTACTAACTTCTGGTGACACAGAATTTTCAGCACAGATAATTTTTTGCCGAGAACACAGCAAAGCAAAAAATACAACAACCAACTGCAACAATATTAGTCATTAAATATGGCCTCACATGACTACAATTTCTTCCTGAAGAACACGACAAAGTTAGCTGATCAACCAGAACATAAAAATGCTAGTGTTAATCCTGAAAACCCCAAATCTTGAAGTCTTCTCAAATGAAAGATTTAACTTTGGGCCAGTTTAGGACAATAAAATTCTTCCATCTCTGATATAAATATTTCTCAAAGGCCACAAATACTTATCTGCTCATCAATGAGCTGTGATATTGTTATGACTTTCATATTCGTGAAACTTAGTTTGAACCAAATTATTTAAACATTTGAAAAAAATATTTTATTTGCTCAATTTTTACTATTATTAATGCAAACATTAGAAAATTATTAACATATTTCTCTTGCAATTATCTCTACGTAGCGATATTCAGAGTAGGAAATTCATGTGAACTTAGCACAATAACAAAAAGAACTCTAGAAAATAGATGTCTTACTGAAAATGTTTTTTATACAGAAATTTTATGGAAGCAAAAAATCTTCTAGTACAACTTGTTTGTTTGTATGACAGATATTTGGCTAGTCATAGAAATACACACATTGTAGATTTGTTGCTTAAAAAAACCAAGAAATAAAATCTCGGATCATGGGATAATGGTTGGGCAAAAAGAAATCCTCTTGGATTGTTGTTTCTTAATGTATTAGGACCTTTTTATGAATGGGAGAATCGAAAATGGTGCCAAAGTCCAGGAAATAATATGTCTTCATATTAATGCTCTAACTCTCCAGATGCCAATCTAAGATGTCTTCACTCACATCAATGCTCTCCCTTTCTGACTCTCACTCCCTCTCTCTACCTACCTACTGTTGGGAGCCTTTTGAGACCTCTCTATAAATGAGAATTAAAATTGATTCTAATGGCTGGGAAATAACATGTCTCTATTTCTCCACCCAGTTGCCAATCTAAGATGGCCTCTCTCACTCCCACGCTCTCTCTATCTACTCCTGGGAACCTTCTGAGAAATCCTGGACCTGTTCATGAATGAGAGAATCCTAAGGGCTGGGAAATGGTGCCAAGGGCCATGAAATAACATGTCGTCATATTAAGAACATTAATGATGAAAATCAATGGTATTTAGAAAGCCAGCCAACAACTTCAAAAATCTAATCCTGAAACCACAAATCTTTAAGTATTTTCAAATTAACTCTTTGGCATTCAATCCACCCAAACACGCTCAGTAAATATCGGCTCTCAGTATTCAACCCACTGTAATCCGTATTTGGAAATGGTTTAAAAATTTAATCCTGAAATCCTATTTAATCAATTTTTTGGTATATATGACAAAACCCGCAATTCCATTTGATTATTTGGTGCCACTTTAAAAGATAAAGTTTTTCTGTTGAAATGCAAATTATTAGAAGCATTGATGACCAGAGGGAGGAACATAGTTATGTCTCTTAATGATGCTTTTTTTTCTTTTTATTTATTTTTTTTTTTCAGATAATTGATTGATTAATTGATTTGTTTGTTTAATAGCATATCAACACCTTCATGGGTCATTTAATGCCAAAATTTAATTTTCTTGGGAGTTTTGATTCGTTTGTTTAATGGCATATCAACTTTTTATGGGTCATTCAATGCCAAAATTTGATTTTCTTGGGAGCTTTGAAGTAATAAAAATATGATATATATCATTCTGTTTTCACAACTGAATACATGGTAGATGATACTCAACTTTTATGCATATTCATATTTGTGTGGACATGATTAATAGAGGCGGTGATATGTGTGTTTTATGTTGTAGTTTTGTTGAAGTTATATTTTGGAATACAGTTTGATTTCTTTAAGAAATTATAAGATATTATATGGATTAATGTCATGAAAAAGTTCTTTTATGTTTGTTGTTTGGTTGGATAATTTTGTTTAGTGGCATATCACATCTCTATGGGTGATTTAATGCTGAAATCTAAATATTTTGTAATTTTATGCTTTCAACAGATATTTTGTACAAAATTTTATACTTTCAGAGTAAAGGTATGTTTTTTTAGATATATTTTAGTAGATCATAAAATGTTGGTAATTTTATTATAAAAATGTACTGTTGATTTTTGTTTAGGGGTTCACTATTTGCCGATAGCTGGGACCCTAACAGGTGCTACCACCCAGAGTCAGGGTTGAACTGGGAACAAGAGTAATTAAGAAGTAGTTCCACGTTCCTCAAAACCTCCAATCTCTTGATCAAACATCTTGCTGCTGGATGTAGTTTATCATCTTACCCAGGATGATTTTCAAGATGAATAGTCTGAAACATTTAGGTATTTCTTGCTGGCTAAATCAATGTTATGCATCATTATTTGGTCCATAAAATGAAAACAAATTGTTCTAGCAAGCTGCTAAATTACATTTTTAGGTCAATTTGTACACATATGGTTTCATAATGCTCCTAAATTATCTTGATCATGTTACAATTTGAAATACCTTAAAACTAAATGAAAGTTACTATTTACCTAGTTAACAAAATTGCAATGCTAAATTTTCGTAACATTACATAGAGGCTGAAAAACCATTTTCTTTTAGACTCCCCACAATGTTAACTTGTAACATTGCCAATAGATTGCCTTTAGCGTTTCATTAACAGAAAAAGTATAATAAATCCCAGGAAGATATTAGGATGTGAATTCATCATCATCTATGGGCCATATCTCTTCAGGACATTGGCAATCATAGCTCTCTGCAATTTATTCTCTTTTGTAGCACTTAATAACTTGTCATTTTACCATTTCTCTCAAACCTTGCTCTGCCATCCGTTCACCCAAGCTCACCAAGGTGGTCATGCATTTCTTTCCTCTGACACACTTACCTTCAATCTGTCCTGTGAGTATCAAATTTTCCAAGGCCTCTTTCCTCATTATGTGTCCCAGACACATCAACTCTCTTTTCCTGATGTTAAGCCTAAATATCCTTTTTGTTTCCATTTACTCTAAAACTTCATTGTTGCTCACATGTTTTGTCTATAGTATTCTCAGCATTCTTCTGTAGAACCACATTTCTGTTGCTTCAAGTTTTTTCTTCATCTGTGAGGAGATTCTCCAGCATTTCACTGTCATATGGAAGGACTGATATTACATAACAATTCAGTGATCTTTGTTTCTAACAAAATTTTTCTGTTTAGTGATTCTCAATTTTAAAATAAATACGAAAAGAAATTTTATACTTCCTATATATATTGTTAACCTTTATCTCACTGTCTGTGACTTCATTTTCTTTACAAAAAGTTTATCCTGCCACTGAAGGTGATTCTGATTTTTGAACAATAGTATGTTTGAATTTCATAGTTGCCTGTTGTCATATCTTGCTTTGATTGAAATTACCAGTAAGGATACTGCAATATGAAAAAAATATACTATTAACTTTTATCACTCTGTCTGTGACTTCATTTTCTGTAAAAAAAAAAAGTTTATCCTGTTACTGAAGGTGACTCTGATCCTCAAACAATAGTGTGTTTGAATTTCATAGTTGTGTTGTCATATCCTACTATAGCAACAGAAAACCCCTTTGAGAGAAATTAACAATCAGGATACTACAATTGAGAGGCTTTGAAAGAAAAAATGCAGTGGAAAGGGGAAGTAATATTAATAATGCAGACTGCTAATGGTTAAGTGAGGAAAGAGTATTCTGATGGTATTTAACCAGTGCAGAAGTTTTCAGCCACATTTTGCATCATTATCATAACATTACTACAATGTTGGGGACGAGTAGTTAGTTTAGTATCAGGAAAATAATTGATTGCAAAGTTGTCGACATGCAATGCAACCTTCACGCAAGCTTTCCACCGGACAGGCTAATAACTACTCCATGTTACATTTCAATTCTTGATCTCATCTGTGTGCACCAAAAGTTGGGCAAGGGTCCACTGCATTCTCACAGGCATACAAGGTGAAAGACAGACATCATTTTGAGAAATAACACATAAACCATTTCTCATATTTTATAATATGTATTTTTATTCAAGGTTTCACGTGCTCATCTGAGTGGACTGGTAGGTGACAAAGAGAACAACTTCTGCTATGTTGTTCTAACACAGGGGTCGTCAACCTTATGCTATGTGTCGACTTAGGGTTTTAAAATCATTCAGTGTGTCAACAGCATACGTATTTTTATACAAGTCGAGATCAATATACTTCTTCTACAATATATTTTATATAGTAATATATAGTATATATACTTTAGTTTATATTAAAATTGAAACAGCTAAATATCTTTTTTGCATTCTAGTAGTTATTGGTTCCGGCTTCATGATGTCATTTGTAGCTGTGTGCCATTGGAAATTGCTTGGTGTGCCATGTGTGAAACGTATGCCATAGGTTACTGACCCCTGGTCAAACAGCTCAGCTATGTACACATCCTAATGTATAGCTGATAATATGAATGAATGGCATCACAATGACTTGATAGACAAGACAATCTCCAGCCAAGGGCGGACCAGAACTGTTTCTGATCCCAAGCATGACTGTTAATACACCCTATTTTCAGTTTTGTTGTCACTTGATCTCCAAAAAACCCTACTTCCCTGTTCCCCAGTGAAAGTGGATGCCATGAAAATACCTATAGAAAAAGCTTGAGGAAGCTATATTATGGTACTGGGACCAATGTCAGGACCAATGACATTGCAGATTCTTCTTTGTATATTATCAAGAATCTGTGAATATGTAGCAGAAGCACCAGACTAGAAATGGCAGCAATATTCAATGCATGGATGAATGGTAGACTTAGAGATTCTGTTGAGAAAAAATATTTAACACAATACTATGAACGAACTTTCCTGGCAGCAAACTGAGCAAACGATTCAATATACACTTTGTATTTCATGTTAGCCTGAAAAGGTGCACTGAGTCACTCATCTGGAGATTAGCATTAACTGTGCTGATGGATGCCAAAAAAAATGTTTCTCCAAGACAATTAAGAGAGCAGTTTCATTTTGGAGGTATTAAAATTAAGGAGTCATTTCTTGCCCCAGATAACAACAGACTGTAGTTCATTTTTTTAAATGAACAGCCAATCTTAGTGTAGTAGTAGTAGTAATAATAATAAAAATTTTTGGTCCCATATACTTCACTCTAATCCTCTGGGCAATGTTTTGTCCATATATTGGTCCAATTTTTTTTTATTCAAATTTATGGTGAAAAATACATTTTTCAAGCCATTTCCAGCATTCTTTAATTTTGAGCAGAATTCAGAAAAAATATAAAATGCTCATTATTTTTCTTTGTTTTTTTTGTCTATTTTTGCTTTGGTTTTGTTATTCACTTCATTTGTGAATATGTTCAAAGTGGAAACTATAGCAAAGGATAGAACATAAGGAAAGTGAGAAGCTCTTAATTGCAGAATGATGTGCAAAGAAAGTTACACAAGCTGCAGGAAGCCAGATAGATAACAAGATGGCACCAAATACAAAGACAAGTCCTTTTTGCTCACCTAAATACAATGAGGATTCTTCTATGCCAAGAAATTCTGTGGCCACACAGATGAAGACTTTAATGCAACCAGTAATTCATCATGCAAGTCTAAAATATCTCCTTCATGAAAACTGCTTCTTTTTTCTTTCCCACCAAATTCTTACAGAACAAAAGCCATTAATTGTGCTGAAGGCAAGAAGAGAATTTGTAAATGAAATTAACTTGTTTGATTTTTTTTTTTTTTTTTTTTTTACTTCATAATTTGCAACGTCATGTGAAATTTTGAAACAGTTATTTTCTGTCTGCTATAGCAGCGATATCGGTGACATTCAATAATACTTTGTGGGCGTTTTACTATGCGACAATTGATTGCCATCAGAAACTGTACAACACTCTGTAAATGACCATACTTATTCAATGCAACGTACACAAAGAAAAACTGATAGGAATGGTATTTGATGGAGCTTCCTTATTGAAATATCTTAGTCAACTGACAAGAGAAAATGTGCCAACAACTACCACATCTGATCTGATGCTTCTTCTAGGTATTTAGAGATTTTTGATAAAATCTAAAGAATCTGTAATATTATCAGTTCTGACCTAACACTTTAGTTTCACTCACTTTCTCACTACTAGCTTCTCTGTGTTTGTTCTATAAATATTTTCATGATAATTTTTCTGGTAAGATTTCCTCTTTGGTACCTAGACTTTATGAATTTAAGTGCAGTACTAGATTGGCAAGTCTTATCATTTTGCAAATGGCTAGATGCAACTGTTTCTTCTCTTACACTTCTCTGGCTTTCTTGTCAAATGTGATCTTCAAAAATTTAAATGCAGTTATCTTCTCTGTTCTTAACTTGTGTTCTTTTATTGTTCTCTCTCCTTAATAATGTTTTTCTTTTTTTCATATTCTTTCAGACTCAGTCACCCCTTGTATCTTTGTGACATTATTGCCATTTTGGGGGTGAAATGATAAAAAAAAACAAAAAACTAATGATCAATTTTTCTCCCCAGAATCAATCCTCCAGATCTACAAATCAACAATTCGCCCTTGCATGGAGTATTGCTGCCATATATGGTCTGGATCCCATTCTGTTTGCCTCGGGGTTCTTGATAGGCTCCAGAAGCGGATATGCAATATAATTGGCCCTGTTCTGGCATCTCGTCTACAATCACTCTCTCACAGATGCGCCGTCAACTCTCTCTGTCTTTTTTACAAATACTTTCATGGCAATTTCTCTGAGGAGCTGCATTCGCTGGTTCCCAGACTTCATGAGTTCAAGCGCCCTACGAGGCTGGCATCCCACTCTCACACCTTCACTATCGAAACTCCTAAATGTAGCCGTCTCTTCTACTCCAATAGCTTCATGTCTCGCACTTCTCGACTGTGGAACTCCCTTCCCTATTCCAGTTTCCCTGAGAGCTATAATCTCCAGCTATTCAAGTGTAATGTCAAGCGACATCTCCAGTTGCCTTGATCTATCCACTACCATTCCCATCTGAACTTGCTCTAAATTTTCTGTAACCCCTTGCATCCTAGTGGCTTCTTGCCTTGCTTGGGGTGAAATGCTTAAAAAAAAAAAAAAAAAAAAAAGATAGTTGCTTTTTCTGCTTCTTTTTGCTGGGAAAGTTGTTGCAATCTTGTTGAAGTGAATGTTGTAAATGAAACAGGTTTGAGACACTTTTAAAATAATGATCAATGTTGACACAAAATGTCAGTCGATTTAACACAATTTATTGCCATATTTTGCCTGTTTTTTTTTTTTGTCTCTGACTCTCCAACTTTGAATAACGCGTTTGTCTTGTCTGGTTTTCTAAGTAAAGTAAAATGTAAAATCCAACTCTGACACAAAACTCGAACTCAACACTTTGATGCAAAACCCTGACTGTCCACACATCAAGAGCATTCCCCCACACATGTCTGAGAAAAACCTGGTGTTGTATAGCTCTCTCTCAGTCCCACCCCCATGTGACTATTGGCTTACACCTGCCCAGCATTATTTGTATGCAAATTTTGTCAGCACCACCCTACTCTAAGTAGAATCTCCTCTCTCAACAGCCATTTGTAGAAGAAAGAGGACATAACTCCTGGTGTTTACTGCACCACATACAACCAACTTTAGGTCTCTTGTCGGGTTGACCCGTTTCTCCGTTATATAATGCTAACATAGAATACCTGAGACAAATTCTTCTCTACTTTTTGATTTAACTTCCCAGTTTAAATCTGTAAAATATGAGAAGATTGTTCTCAAGAAGATATTTAAAACATACTCTTAGTACTCCCGCCCTTGCATCTTAGAGACTTTGTTGCGTTGCTTGGGATGAAATGATTAAAAAAAAAAGTCAGATCTGAAAGAAATTTCTCAATGTTTATTTGGTGTTGCAATTAACAGATGTTAAGTATAAATTGTCGCTCTTTTTCGCTATTGTTGACTTGGATGCATTAACTAAGCCACTTGAAGAGTTACCACTGCACAAAAAGTAGGGTCCTGTTCCAGTTAGAAATGTCTCAAAAGTCACCACTATATGTGACATTTGATAGCTAAACAAAGCAGTAAAACATGCCCGAGATACATTTCTGCCTGATCTGTTGAAACTTTATAATTCATTTGCACTTGTCTCAGCAACTGCATTGCGCAGTTTGAGCGTAATGCGCTTAATAAAATCTTGGCTAAGGTCAAAGATGACAGCCATTACTTTGAACAGCATAATGTTTGCTGTTATACACAAGGACTGAATGGAAAACTTATGCTGTGAGAAAATCGTGAAGAAATTTATTGCAAAAGCTGTCAGAGAGCTATTTCAGAACCTATGTAGACGACACTGTGTTGATAGCCAGCAAAGAAAGAAAACTTTAGAAACTCCTACAGAAAGTGAAAAGAAAAGCATAAATATCAATGACAAGAAGACAAAATGCATGGTTTTTAGCAAAATGACCCCCACCTCCAACAAATAAAAAAAATTGGAGATACCTAAATCAAACAAGTACAACAATTTAAATACCTAGGAAGCATTTTAACAGTGTGGTACTAAAATCTGAAGGTGCATTTGAATAGCAAAAGATGCCTTCTAAAATCTAAGCAAAGTATTAAAAAGAAAAATTTCGTTAGAAACAAAGATTACTGAACAGTTATGTGATATCAGTCCTTCTATATACAATTCTGACAATCTCCTCACAGATGGCAGTTTTGGTTTAGTTTGGTTTGGTTTATTTTGTTTAATGGCATATCAACCTCAATGGGTTATTTAATGCCAACAAAATTTTTTATTGCTGGTAATATTTTGTTTTGTCAAAAATCTGTTTCCTTCAAAATTTTATTGCTGGTAATAATTTTTTTCAAAAAAGTATTGCTGGTAATTTGCCTATAGCTGGGACCCTAACAGGTGCTAACACCTCAGGTCAGGGTGGACCTGGATACACCAACAATTAAGAGCTGGTTCCATGCTCCTCAAAACCTCCTGATCAGAGGCCTTGCTGTTGGACGTAGTTTAACGTCTTACCCAGGACGAAGATGACAGTTTTAGAGAAAATGGAAACAAAAAGGATACTTATACTTAACAGCAGAAACACAGTTAAAACTTCTAAAGCACATAATGAAAACAGAAGGCTTGGAAATTTTGATACTTACAGGATATGTTGTAGGCAAGAGGGGAAGAGGAAAACCATGTATAACCTACCTGGCAAGTGGCGTAAATGAATGTTGAAATATGGTTTACGAGAGAGTAGAATTTCTCAATATCAGTTACCTCCTTTTAATTCAACTCTCAAAATTTTTTGTTCACCTCAGCTGTAGCCAGGCATTGAATGCACTGGATTCTACCAACACTTTTATCTACGAAAAACTTGGAGAGTTGAGTTAAAGGGAGATAACTGATACTGAGACATTCGGAAGAGGCATGGCACATGTAACTAGAACAATCTACCCCAGTGGATGAAATAAAGGGTTCAGTTTGAAATTTCAATCACTTGAAGAAGTGAGTGTACAACAACTGAAATGTTGTGGATATGGCAACAAAGATGAGGACAACAGTCCAAACAATGTAAATAGTGTAAATAGTTACAATACCTCATCTCAGAAATATAGACAGATATTGAGAGAGAAGAAAATGAAAAAAATTATTAAGGAGAGGAAATTGTGTAGAGCCAATTTGGCCCTTAGAAGAATTGAACTCTTGTCTTTGATATTTAAAGATATTGACAATAAGGCTTTTTGTAACTCACTGCTTTTTTGCCATAATATTGCAACCTTAATAAAAAAAAATATATATATATACCATGAAATACCTTGGGTTTTGCAATACAATAGCCTATTGCAAGGGGTTCCCAACCTGGGTGATATCGCCCACCAGTGGGAAATTTCAGTTGTTGGGTGGGCAATGAGCAACTGAATAGAGAATAGTGGTGGGTGATACTGGAAATTTTGTTTTTTATTTTCTTGTTTGTATGTGCGTGTGTTCAATTTATTAAAAGCTCTTATCCCAAATTGCTTCCAGTGTCCTTGGCGACACCTTTCTTGCAGAAGTCGTATCACAGGGTGTATATCAAGGAGTATCATGAATCTATAAAAAAAAAACAAAAAAAAAACAAATTGTCCCATGAACAATAGCCTAGTGGATTAAAGTGCTGGGTTGGAAATTTGGTGACATGGTGATTGTGAGTTCAATTCTTGCACTGGGAGTGTGTACTTGAGCTCAATGGAAATGAGGTGAGCAATAACTGAGCAGTACCAAATAAGAATTAGATATCACTAGACATAGTCAACAGAACATGAACAATCTATCTTTCTCTATATCTATAATTCTCAAAATGTGTGTATATGTATGTGTGTGATCAGATGTTGTTTATGCGTTTCCACAGTTTTTATCCGATTTCGATGAAACTTTTTTGTTTGATAGATAATTCATCAGTGCCAGTTTGGAGTCCAAATTGTTGGTGACAATGGCTCTCCACTACTTTCTGTTCATTATAACTCTCAGCAACATTTTACTATTTACTGTCTGTTCATGATATATATCTTTCATAAAAACTTTAATAAAAATAAATAGTTATTACAATAATATTATCTATATATCTATAATTCTAAAAATATGTGTGTATGTATGTGTGTGTGTGCATGTGTGATTGGATGTTGTTTATGCGTTTCCACAGGTTTCATCCAATTTTGATGAAACTTTTTTGTTTGGTAGATAATTCTTCAGTGCCAGTTTTGAGTCCAAATTGACTGGAAAAAAATCACAACCTTGAAGAGGAAAAGTCAAAAATCTTTAATCTTTTTTTGGGTTGACTTTAAACTTAAACTGCTCCAATTGAACAGCAAAAATTTCCAGTAATGAAAGACCTGGTCGAAGATGGGTTATACTGCTAGATTCTCTAAAGGTTATCCAGATTGACAAGCACCCCGAGGGAGCAATGACTGAAATGTTGCGATAATAACAACAAAATGGAGGTCCATTGCTAGGTCAGCTGCTAAGAAGGTCAGTTCACTGTGTTGTGCGAGACAATTTTTCTCTCTGGAATCTATCTTATATATCTATAAGTCTACCATTCTTCCATGCTTAGAATATTGCTGCCACATATGGTTTGGTGTTCCTGCTATTTATTTAGAGTACCTTGATAAGATCCAAAGAAGAATCAGCAATATTATTGGTCCTGATTTGTCAGCTCGGCTTTAGTCACTTTCCCACCACTGTAAGTTTGCCTGTCTGTTCCTTTTTTATAAATACTTTCATGGTAATTATTAAGATGAGCTCTTTGCTATGGTAGCTAGACGTTATGAACTTAAGCAAAGTACTAGACTGGTGTTGAGATCTCATCAATTTACAGTTGAGCTAGCTAGATGCAGAAATAAATTCTATGTTATTTCTTTTCTCACACTTCTTGCTTGTGGAACTCCTTTCTGGCTCCATGCTTTCCAGCCAAATTTAATCTGCAAAAATTTAAATGCAATGTCAATCACTATCTAATGTCCTCCTGATTACTCTTTTCTCTTTCTGCTCATTAATAATGTTTCTGTGTCTAATTATTCCAAACCCTGTAACCCCCTTGCATTTTAGTGTCTTGCTTCAGGTGATACTGATTTAAAAAAGCAAAAAAGAAAAGAAATAGTCCACTTGCAAATAATGATAATTCCTTATCCCAGAAAATTCAAACCACACTCAGTGGTGGTAATGTTGACAAAATTTCTAATTTACTCTTCACATCTTTGCTTGTTATTTCTTTCTGTAAATGGATGCCGACTAAGTAGAAGACAGAGGCAGGCAAACTTCTCTTAATTGTATCGTAAATGTTTAACAAAGGGACAACAACCGGTAAAATCAAAGAGACGAGAAGGGGAATAAGAAAATGTTTGTTGTTGTTGATCATTGGCAATTGATAACGAAAGACTTTGAATTAAAAAAGACTACCTGATTCTTGTCTGGGAATTCAGGTGACACAGATATTATTAACATCTACCTGCTTGCACCTTGTCAGTGCATTTTCCTCCCTCTCTCTCTTTCTTTAAAGTTTTATTTTCTCTCACTCCCTCTCCTTAAAGTCTTTCTCTCACTCTCTCTCTCTTTAAAAGTCTTTCTCTCACTCTC
The DNA here is from genome assembly GCA_963932145.1 of Acanthosepion lycidas. Lineage (NCBI taxonomy): Eukaryota > Metazoa > Mollusca > Cephalopoda > Sepiida > Sepiidae > Acanthosepion > Acanthosepion lycidas. The sequence goes on along the minus strand of OZ010597.1, from coordinate 81,182,350 downwards.
TCTCTCTTTAAAAGTCTTTCTCTCACTCTCTCTCTCTTTAAAAGTCTTTCTCTCACTCTCTCTCTCTTTAAAAGTCTTTCTCTCACTCTCTCTCTCTTTAAAAAACCTTTTCTCACTCTCTCTCTCTTTAAAAAACCTTTTCTCACTCTCTCTCTCTTTAAAAAACCTTTTCTCACTCTCTATCTCTTTGAAAAACCTTTTCTCACTCTCTATCTCTTTGAAAAGTATTTTCTCTCTCTTTCTCTTTAAAGTATTTTCTCTCTCTCTCTCTCTCTTTAAAGTATTCTCTCTCTCTCTTTAAAGTATTCTCTCTCTCTCTTTAAAGTATTCTTTCTCTCTCTCTTTAAAGTATTTTTTCTCTCTCTCTTTAAAGTATTTTTTCTCTCTCTCTTTAAAGTATTTTTTCTCTCTCTCTTTAAAGTATTTTCTCTCTCTCTCTTTAAAGTATTTTCTCACTTTCCCTCTCTCTCAAGTCTTTCTCTCTGCCTCTCACTCTCAAGTCTTTCTCTCTGCCTCTCACTCTCAAGTCTTTCTCTCTGCCTCTCACTCTCAAGTCTTTCTCTCTGCCTCTCACTCTCAAGTCTTTCTCTCTGTCTCTCACTCTCAAGTCTTTCTCTCTGTCTCTCACTCTCAAGTCTTTCTCTCTGTCTCTCACTCTCAAGTCTTTCTCTCTGTCTCTCACTCTCAAGTCTTTCTCTCTGTCTCTCACTCTCTTTTCAGTCTCTCTCTCTCAAGTCTTTCTCCAAGAACAAACCAGTCAGAAATCTGGCTAAAAAATACTCATTTCTCTTGTTCATAGATTTCTAAGAGGAGATAAAAGAATCGTGTTTGGATATACCTGTATTTTGACAGAAATATTCTCCAGCAATTCCAAAAGTGGGTTGTCACAAGATGAGGTGTCATAAATATGCTTCATACTGTTTTTATGTGCTATGTATACCATTTTGGATATGAACAATCATGACTCTCCACAACTTCCTATCCTATGTAATTCTAATCAATGTTTATCCCTTTACTATCTTTACCAATTCCTGTTCTAACATTTATATTTACACAAACTCATCACTTCGGTTGCTTCACTGCTTCTCTCTGTTCGCCTTGTCTTCACTATATCCTGTGAGTGTCATATTCTCTAAGCTCTCTTCTCTCATTATGTGTTCCAAACATTTCAGCTCTTTTTTTATTATTATTTTAAATACACATGGCCTTTTTGTTTCCATTTCCTTTAAAACTTCATCATTGCTCACATGTTCAGTCCATGGTATTCTCAGCATTCTTCTGTAGAGCCACATCTCTGTCACCTCGTTTCTTCTTCATCTGTGAGGAAATCGTTCAGTATTCACTGCCATATAGAAGGACCGATATTACATGACAGTTCAGCACTTTTAGCTTTGTTTCTGACAAAACATTCTATTGTTTCTCAATACTTTAAAAAAAAAAAAAAAAAAAAAAAGAGTTCACCCAATAGATGGCCTAAGGGCCACTCAAGGTCGAGGGTTACCAAGGGAGATTGTAAGGGAGAGGACATAAGAATATTATAAGAATGAGTAGAATAGACATCGGTTGTCCCTTGACTTAAAGAGATCAAGATTGTAGTTGTCAGGGAGGCATCCACTTGGGATTTTGTTTCACAAACTGTTCTGAGTAAGAAGCTGTTTGAGTGGAAGTTGTCTTTTATCAAAGGAACATGAAGGGAATAGGGGTGATTTGCCACCATGAACATGACATGGTGGAGGGTCCTAGCTGTGAAGATCCATACTGGTGGCACTGAGGAATGTAATTCCTCTGAACATTGCCATAGTAATAGCAATATAGTAATAAAAGGCTAGCAACGTTTTGTCTGTAGGATAAGGTTTGTAAGGTGGACTTAGCTTAATTTTTACCATATGCCAAAATGATTGTAATACATAAAATCATTTTTATCCCAAAATATGAACTAAAAGATCTAAGTACATATACATTCTGCAACAATATGCTTATCAAATACAATTTTCTGATCACTATCGAGATAGGACCCGAGGTCATGATGAAGATTCATTTCATTCTCTCGCAAAATATGAACTTTTACAAGAAATGCTGAAAAGTTCTTGGCTTGAGTAAGAAAGAATTTTTTAAAAATCCTGTGTGGTCAGATTTTGGGAATTTTACAGCACCACCCAAATATGAGTTGATGTATTAAAAATAATGACATCTTCAAATAATGCTTTGGCCGTTGTACACTCCAGCTTTCTTCAGGTGGTTGGAATGTTGAACTGAACCCTTTATTTCGCTCACTGGGGTAGACTGTTCTAGTTCCACGTGCCATGTCTAATGGATGTCAGTTATCTCCTGTTAATTCCCCTCTGGAAGTTCTCCACTACCTTAACCAGGTATTGAACTCATACTCTTTGGGTCCTGTCACTGGATCTAACTAACGTCTTTATCCACTGTGCCATGTGTCCTTGAGGCGTTGTGATAAACATGGCAACAAAGATGACGACAATAGTCCGAATAATGTAAATAATGTACATAATACCTCATCTCAGAAATATAGACAGATATCTTCAAATAATTTTGCAAATGCTTTTTACCCCTCAGGGCTTGAAACTAACCTCTTTTTATTTGTCCCAGAAATTTCAATTATCTCTTTCTGATTGTAAGTATGTTTACTTGTAGTCCTTATTCTCCTTAAAACTTCCTTATTGCTCACATGTTCAGTCCATGTTATTCTCAGCATTCTTCTGTAAAACCACATCTCTGTTATCTTGAGGCTCTTCTTCTGTGAGGAAATTATCCAGCATTCACTGCCATACAAAAGGATTGATATTACATAGCAGTTAAGCACTCTTTTCTTTCTATTCTCAGCTTCCTTCTAAAGAACCACATCTCTGTTGCCTCAAGTCTCCTCTTCATCCGTGGGGAAATTGTCCAGCATTCACTGCCACATAGAAGGATTGATATTACATAGCAGTTCAGCAATCTTTTATTTGTTTTTAAAGATCATCAAGTAATTTTCTCTGAATGACAAAGGGAAAATACTGTCACCTAAAAACCTGTAATTTGTTAGATATTTAATTGTCTAAGGATGACCATAGACATTTTGGTTGAGTCATTTATAATTTTCGTTTTCGTTTTATCAACTTTATTCTTCAGAAATAAACTACAATGGCATTTTATTCAATTAGTAGCTGAGTTACCTACACTTTGAAGCATGTTCCACATTATTTTTGTAAGAAAACAATTGATTTTAAATCATTTGTTATAATTTGTGGAGAAAAATGCATTTCAGTATTACTCAATGATCTTGCTAATGTGACCTCCATCTTCTGGCTTTTTCCTTCTATATTTTGGATAGGAGTCATTCCCTTGTTCAAATTTAAATTTAATTTAAATCAAAGGGAAAAAAGTCAATAGGGGGCTGCCCCTTGGGGACACCCTTTGATCAAAATGATCTTGCTAATGTGACCTCCATCTTTTGGCTTTTTCCTTCTATATTTTGGATACGAGTCATTTCCTTGTTCAAATTTAAATTTAATTTAAATCAAAGGAAAAAAATTTTTTCAGTCAGGGGTACGTGCAAAAACAGCTTAATCTGACCCGTTTGATGCAATACTTGATTGAATTGATGAGCAGATTTCAACATTGATATGGCAGTTGAATTGTTGCAACAAATGTGTATTGTAAGGCACCACCAACTGATTGGTGATTTCTTGCTCAACTTGACAGCCATATTGTCTCATTCTGATTTTGCTGATGTGACCGCCATCTTCTGGCTTTCTCTTATATTTTGGATAGGAGTCATTCCTTTGTTCAAATTTAAACTTAAATCAAAAGGAAAAATTTTCAGTGGGGGTTTATACCCGCCCCGGGGACCTCCTTTGATCAAAATGAAATATACTTATCCAAGTACCATAGGAGTCATTCCTTTGTTCAAATTTAATTCTAATTTAAATCAAAGGCCAAAAAAAGAATTTCAGTGGGGAGCTTTGTGCGCCCCAGGGAACCCCTTTGATCAAAATGGTCTTTCCAATGTGACCTCCATCTTATTGCTTTCTCCATCACATATCCCCCATTTAAAATTTTTTTTTTCCCTTTGATTTAAATTAAATTTGAAAGGACCCCCCTTTGATCAAAATGAAATATACTTATACAAGTACCCTGGGTAATGTAGTTTCAAAATATATATGGCCATGGGGGAAGGGGTTGATCTCCAAAACCCTAGGAGGAGTTGGATAACAAACAGACAGAAGCTACAACTTTATATATACTGATATATTCACCATTATTGGCAATGACTTTTTGCCACTTATCAGGCAGCTCTTTGATATCTTTTGAGTAAAATTCCAGTTTTAGATATTTCACTTGAGAAACTTTATCCTATCAAAACATTTTGCAGTGATCGAAAAAGGTAATAATCAGTTCGTGCAAGATCATGTGAATATGGCGGATGGTGTAGACTAACGCAGTAGTGTTCCAAATTTTTTTCAGGGTGTGTTATTCTTGTTGTATGCAGCTTTGCATTGTCATGGAGGAGAATAAAATTCTTTCCTATTGACCAGAACAAAGCCCCTTTTCAACCAAACTTTTAGGAACACCTTGCAGCTGTTGGACGTATAAATGTGCCTTTAGTGTTTCATTATGCTTTAAATAATTATTATACAATAAAATGATTTATACCTTTTTGACAATACTAACACATAAACTATCAATTGATAAAAATGAGAGTAGAAAATGCAATGCTGATAAATATAACTTTAGGTAAGAAAAAACAAAATAAAGATAGGACAAACGATCTTCAGGTTAGTTGCACAAAAACAAATTAATAAACAACACCTATAACTTCAAATAAATATAATAATCATGATATATAGAAAGTGCAGCAAAATGATCTGACACATTAGTGGGTTTAATAAAAGTTAAATAGAATAAAGAATGAAAAACTGGTTTTTATTTCTAAATGTACATATAATGCCATTTTGTTTCATTTTATTTTAAAAATTAAATCAGTCAAGTGGGCACAATTACTTTCCACACAATGTAGAAGGCATTCACGAAAGTTGTCCATAACTTGACGGGTCACTTCATGTAGAATGGCAACAATTTCTCAATGAATGGCGTCTTTTAATTGTTCAAGAGATCAATGAGTTTATGCCTTTGATTTCAGGTATCCCAACAAATAAATCACATGGGTTCAAATCAGGTGATCGGGCAAGTCAGTGCTCTTTGTGATGCAGTTACTGATTTGTTGTTCTTAGACGTTTCCACAATGAAAGCACGATGCTCACCCATCCAACTGATGTTGGCAACTAAAAATGAAATGAAACAAAATGGAATTAGTTGTACATTTTGAAAATAAAAACACATTTTTCGTTCTTTACTCTATTTCACTTTTATTACACCTACAAATGTGTCGGATCATTTTGCCACACTCCGTATAATAAAAGAAATAACTATTGCAAATTATATTAAATTATTATTCTTAACTTTGCTAACTCTTGTGGTCCTACTAAAGATTGAACTCACTGTCCCTGGCTAACAAATTTCTGAAGATATTAGACTCCCACTCCTCAGTTTAATGGATGTGTTCTAAGCAGGAGCAGTAGCTTGTCTCCCTTCATGCCAAAGTGAACAGAATCTTTAGGCATTATTTAAGTTTACTTTGAAAATCGAGCCTTTGATTTCAGGTATCCTCACAGAAAAACATTGCATGGGTTCAAATCAGGTGATTGAGAAAGCCAACACTCTTTGTGTTGTAGTTACCAATGTGTTGTTCTTGATAAAATTTCCACAATGAAAGCACTGAAATTTCTACTCACTGATCATTTGCCTAAAATAAATGATAAAGGCGTTGGTTAGATCCAGTGACAGTGTGAGTTCAATACCTGGTTAAGACAGTGGAGAACTTGGAGAGGTGAATTAACAGGAGATAACTCATAGCTGATATCCATTAGACATGGCACATGGAACAAGAACAGTCCACCCCAGCTACTGAAATAAAGGGTTCAGTTCAACCACCTGAGGAAGGCCGAAGCGTACAATGGCTGAAACGTTGTTTTTGTTCCCTTATCCAAACATTTTTTTTCAGTCTGTATAGTATTGATGGTTATTTATTTTAATCTTATACAGGAAATGTTATTTGTCCGGAGAGATGTATTGAGGGGTGGTTACCGTTTCAAATAGGCTCACCCAATTGTATCTCAACCACCTTGAAATATTCATGGAATTAAAAATTGAAAAAAAAATATCCACAACAAAAGAAAATTCCACTTGAAAAAGTGAGAGAAAAATAAGAGATAAAGTTTGAAAAATCTATAAGTCAGCAGATGTTTCTTTTTATAAATCCACAGGTTTTGAATAAACTTGAACCTCTCGTCTACATTCGATTGTGTCTGACGTAATGGAAATCAAGTGATTTGTCCAGTTGAAGTATGCCTTCTCAATTTTATTTCCCCTCGTATTTTTCTCTCTCTTTTTGAAAAGCAATTTTCTAGACTATATTGTCTGCTCTGAAACAAAACATACACATACAAACAAAATATTTCTCTTTGTAATCAGAAAAATTAATTTTTTATCATTCTTTTTTCAAATTCCACTTCCTGTTGTTAATCATTTGAAAATAATGGCTTTAATTTTTAAATTTTTGTCTAAAGTCTTAATTTGCTTTTAAATTTTCTTTCTTCTGGAAGAGAGTTCTTCATTTGGAGCTGTATTCATATTTTGAATGCCAATATTAATTAATAATTTATTTTGTAAAGCAAATTTTGACTTAGTTCTGTCTATGCTTTTTATGCTTTTTCATAAAAATGTAAAATGCTGATTTTAGAATTTCCTTGCAAATTTGATAACTGAAAATAATATAATAAATAACTGAGGCCCCCAATTTTTTTTTTTTTTTTTTTATCAAGTGAAACTTTTAACTGAATATTTTTAAAATGGGGTTTTATTTTTTTTAATTTTTACTCTATATTTTCAGACATTTTTTTTTTTTTTTTTTTTGTAAAAATGTTTGTTTTGTTCATTTATCAATTCCTTATGGGTCATTTAATGATGAAATTTGATTTTCTTGGGAGCTTTGAAGTAATAAGAATATGATAGATATTATTCTCCTTTCACTGTTGGATACATGGTAGATGATACTCAGCTTTTGTGCATATACATGTTTGAGTGGACACAATTACTAGAAATGGTGATATGTGTGTTTTATGTTGTAGTTTTGTTAAAGTTATATTGCTTATAGAATTATATTTATTTGACATTATAGGTATTGTTTGTTAATTTATTTGTTTTTGTGCATCTGACATGAAGATCGTTTGTCTTATCTTTATTTTGTTTTTTCTTACCTAAAGTTATTTTTATCAGCATTGCATTTCTACTCTCATTCTCTTACCAATTATAGTATAAATCACTTTATTGTAGTACTAGCAGTAGAGCCCTGCGTTGCCCGGGGATGTAACAGTAAGAGATAGATCAAATATCGACCATCTTAATTAGTTTTTTTTTGTTTTGTTTTTTTATGAATTGGTCAAACTCAAACAAAAACATTGTCTTCAATTGTTATGAGTCTACCGATTGAATAGAATTTTATTATAAACAATTGTCTTGTAAATGGAATTTTTACAGCATTCTGAATGTAAAAATAAAGAAAAAAGTGTGCAAGACAATAAGAAACACTACCTGCCCCAAAAAAAGTGAAGTTTTGTTGAAATCAGTTAAAAAATGTAGGAAATCTGATCCCATATATAAACGAACACACACACACACAAAAAAAACTTGGGTTTTATAATAAGCATAACTTGATATGAGTTGTCCCCCTTTCATTCTCGCGATGCCTCTTAATCATGTTTTTTATAAATTCATTTCATGCAAAAACAATTGTGTTTTTACAATTTTGGGTGCTGTTAGAACCACCGCAAGGTAATTTTACGTAGTCCTGTGAAGTTTTGTTGAAATCAGTTGAAAAATGTAGGAAATCAGATCCAATATATAAACGAACAGACACACACACACAACCTGTGTTTTATAATAAGTATGATAAATCATTTTATCGTATAATAATTATTTAAAGTATAATAAAACACTAAAGGCACATTTGTACGTCCAACATCTGCAATGTGTTCCTAAAAGTTTGGTTGAAAAGGGGCCCTATTCTATTAAAGTTTTATTTGGGAATACAGTTTGATTTCTTTAAGAAATTGTAGGATATTATATGGATTAATTTCATGAAAGAGTTCTTTCATGTTGGCTATTTGATTGATTTTGTTTATTGACATATCAACACCTCTGTGTTATTTAATGCTGAAATCTAAATATTTTGAAAACAATTACATGTCTTCAACTACAGATAAAATGTATTGTTGGTCATTTTACTTTAAAAATATATTTTTATACTTTCACAGTGTTTTGTTTCTGTTTTTCACTATTTACCCATAGCTGAGACCTTAACAGGTACTATCCACCTGGGTCAGAGTGGACTTAGGTAGAGTAGCAATTAAGAGGTGGCTCCATACCCTTAAGACCTTCAATTGCTTGATCAGAGATCTTGCTGCTGGAAGTAGTTTATCATCATGCCCAGGACTATTAAAAAAAAAAAAAAAAAAAAAAATGTAAAATTTTGATTAAGCATTTCTTTCCTAATCTGATAAATAACCATGGAAAAAAAAAATTTGCCTAATTTTAATGTATTTTTTTTTTTAATTGATTTTTTTTTTTTTTTATGTTGAATTTTCTTCTAATTGAATTTGTTTTGTTTTCTGGATTTAATATTTTTTTAACAGATTATTTGTATATACATTCATACAAATTAATACTGTCAGCGTTTATCACACCAAGAAATCAGCGTCCTGGGTATGACGATAAACTACGTCCAACAACAAGGCTTCAGATAATGTTTTCGGAAAAATAATGTTGCCAGCTATACGTTTTTGAAACAATAATGTTGCCAGCTATATGTTTAATAATACTGTATATTTAATATATATATATATATATATATACACCTTAATTTGGCATTAAATGACCCACAGTGGTTGATATGCCATGAAACCCAACCAACCAAACAATAAATCATTAATTTTATATTTCCCATCTTATTTAATATTTACTTCGTATTATGAGGATGGACTGAAAAGTTCCATGACAGTATCTTGGTCAGCCAACCCTTGTAGATCTGATAAGACTATTTTAGTTGCTGCATATACTTGTAGTTCTCAATCAAGTTCTGAAGAGTGAGAAATGGAATTGGTCAGCTTCTTTTATTTTCTTTTATTTTTTTTATTTTTTTTAATTTACTCTCTACATTTACCATGTAGATCCCTTTGTTCCATCAGTGGAATATACAGGGTGTTTCAAAAGTCTATCACATTCTTAGAACTCTTATATCATGAACTACAAATGGCATCATGATTGAACTGGTACCATTTAAAAGCTAAAAGTGTCAAGTTTTCTTCTGTTAATTTAATTTTATTAATTTTAATTAGCCCTCCTCATGAATTTTTTAGAGAAATGCTAGAGAGGTTGGAAGAAGACAGATTTGGTGACCAGTTTGTTTTTAGCAACGAGGTGATCTTCCATTAAGTTAACAAGCATAACACATATATATGAGTTACTGAGAACCCTCATTTAATTCTTGAGCATGTGTGAGATTCCCCTAAGGTAAACATGTTCTATGCCATGTCAAAGAAACATGTGTATGGACCATTCTTCTTTGAAGAGGGAACAGTCAATGGTGAAGTATACTTTACCGTACTGCAAAACTGGTTGATGGAAAAATTGCATGAAGAGGAGACTGTAGATTTCATTTTCCAACAGGAATGGACACCACCTCACTGCGGTCTTGAAGTTAGACAGTATCTGAACACCACTCTGCCTGATAGATGGGTTGGATGTTCCAGACAGCCCGATTGCATGTTCCTCCAATGGCCACCTTCATCTCCAAACCTCATGTTATATAATTTCTTAGGAGTATGTGAAAGGCCTTGTGTATGTAACTCCCCTTGCCAGAGACATGGATGATCTGAAGGGACAAATAACTGAAGCTTTAGCAGCTATCGACAATGTTATGCTTGGTCATGTTTTGCAAGAATTGGATTATCGTTTGGATGTGTGTCATGTAACCCACAGCTTTCACATTAAACGCCTGTAAAAACCTGTATAGAAACGTGGAAATATTAGCTTTCAAGAAATATAAATTGTGTTTTGATATCTTCAAGAATTAAGAAGATATACAGTGTCATAATGTAATGTGACACACACTTAGAAAATGCCCTGTATTATAAGACATTTTTTGTGTTACCGGATGAGCACTAATTTTTCTTTTATGACTTTATCAATAACCCACATGAAAATAACAGTCGAGAAGTGAGAACAATAAAGGAAGAGGAATCAAGAAGACAGTAGATAACGATTGACATTGCATTTAAATTTTTGAAGATCAAAGTTGGCTGGAAAGCATGAAGCCGGAAGAGAGTTCCACAGGCGAGAAGTGAGAACAATAAAGGAAGAGGAATCAAGAAGACAGTAGATAACGATTGACATTGCATTTCAATTTTTGAAGATCAAAATTGGCTTGAAAGCATGAAGCCGGAAGAGAGTTCCACAGGCAAGAAGTGAGAACAATAAAGGAAGAGGAATCAAGAAGACAGTAGATAACGATTGACATTGCATTTAAATTTTTGAAGATCAAAATTGGCTGGAAAGCATGGAGCCAGAAGAGAGTTCCACAAGTGTGAATGAAGAAACTGTTAGCATAGAACTTACAGTTACAACTAGCAATTTCAACTGAAAAACAATGAGATTTTCTGCTAATCATTTTGTTTATAAAATCTAGGTATCATAAGAGAAAGTTCATTAGAACAATTACCAGGAAAGTATTTATAGAAAAGGCACAATGAAGCTACACTACATTGGTTGGTAAGTGACTGAAGCTGAGATGTCAGGGCCAGTAACATTGCAGATTCTTTGGATTATACAAAGAATCTATAAAAGGAACGCCAGACTATATCTGGCAGCAATATTCAAAGCATGGATGAATGGTAGACTTATAAATGTGTAAGATAAATTCTGGTGAGAAAAATTGTCTAGCACAACACAGGGAACCAACTTTCTTAGCACCAGAGCTAGCAACTGATTCAATATAATCTTTCCAGTTCAAGACTACACAAAATCTTAGCCTGAGAAGGCGCAATGAGTGACACTCCTGGAGGTTAGCATCAGCCATGCTGATGAAGGCAGAAAGGTGTAGGTTGTACTTGAATTGGTTAATATAATTCAAGGTTTTCGATTGAAATACTCATCAGGGCCAGATGTTTGATAAATCTATATTGTGATAAAACATCTGGGACTGATGAGCATTTCAATGTCAAACTCTTGAGTTGGTTAAACAGATAACTTGTTTAAACTTTTCTTGCTTCATTGAAATTATAGCTCTAGTTATCTATCAACTGCTTGCCTGAAAAAAAAAGTTAAATTATCATAATTTTTACATATCTTTATATATATATATATATATATATATATATATATATATATATTCTGAAATAGACAAAGTCTGACAATTATTTTTAAGACATTTTTATATTTATACATTCTTTTTATAGATACAAATATTTAAGTAAATACTCTGTTTATAATAAACAGTATTAAACAACATTTACTGGCCTGAATGTCTGAGAAATTTTCATAGAAAATATTCATCCTCCGTCAGGATTCGAAACTGTATCCTATACAGAACCGTCATTTAGCTTGATGTGCCTTTAACCGTTTACATTTGGATGCACTTTGAGCAGATATGAATGTACGTGAAAGATTCATGGAAGATGGAAATTTAAAGACAATAAATTCTGTATAAATAAAATATATATATGAGAGAGAGAATTAATATAAGTAAAAGGTTTGTGAATGAGCTGATTGTTGTTACCTTCAGCATTCCAACTCCAGAATTTCATAGACTGACCTGTCCGTCCACTTGTCAGGAGGTATCAGCAATACACACACATACACACACACACACACACACACACATACATATATATATATATATGAAGAAACAGTGGAGTAATGGATAGCAACTCGGATTGAGGAATCAGAGACTAGTCCGAATTCTAAATGAGTTCATTGCATTCACTTACACACAAATGCCCTTGGGAAAGCTATGATTCCATCTCTTCCCCAACCAGGTATGGGTAAATAGCAGATCACTATGTCCTATAGCCTTGGTTGTCAACCAGGCTAGGATAAGGACAACTATGAAAATAAAACCTGAAGAGGGTCATTTGGAGAACACACTATGTGCACCAGTTCCCTGTATTCAGCTCTTCCAAAAAGTGTGGTCGTTTCTGCACAAGCTTTCACAACTGTAAGCAAATCATATGTATGCATAGTCTGGCTGTTCAGTTTTAAGAACCTCATACACTGAAAATGACTGCAAAGTTCACTGTACATATATTAGGTTGGTGCAAAAATAATGTCGATTTTTGACGTATTTTTTAAGGTAAAAAACCGACATTATTTTTGCACCAACCTAATATATATATATATATATATTGAACATTAAAAAATATTAAAAAAAATTAAAATCTTCAGACACACTGGGTTGTATATTAATATTCTTTCATTTTTATTATTATTATTTCATTTAGATTCCTTGACTAGTTTCGGCAATCATCAGGAGAAAAAATTTTCTGCTTGCTGGTATCCGTGAACTACAGAAATGAATGTTTTGATGGAGCAAATGAACTTTTGTCTGTAGTTTTCATTTTTTTTATTTATGTGTGTGTGTATATATATATATATATATACACACACACACACACACACACACACACATGCACACTCTAATATTTAGGTACTTACAGATCGTGACATCTGTCAGAAAAATAAAATTTAAATTTTTATTATTGCATTATTCCAAAATTTTAGCACATCAGCAGATAGCTATTAATGTCAACAACTGAGCACTAATAGTTATTAATTAAAAAAATATAGTAATTAATGCATAATTTTAAATTTATTAATTAATAGAAAATAAAAGCAATTTATATTACTAAAATCATAGAAACAAATTAAAATCAGAAGAGTCAGAATCACTAGTAGTAAAGTGATGTGAATCAAATATCTCATCGTTTTTTTATGTCCTCATAATATAAATTAACCATTTCATAGCTTTCATATTTTTGAAAAACAAGCCATGGCAAATACTCAGCCTCCCACGTCTGACTACAACCCTCTCTCCCACACACACATGCAGGTAATTTCACATATTTTTCCATAATATGGTTATTCGTGCTGTTATAATGCTTATTAACTAAACAATAATAATACTGAATAAATTTTTTTTTTTTAAACATTAAACTATATTTAATCATATCTCCCTAATAGCTTTTGCGATCTGTTAATAATAATATAGCTACATGGACAGATGTTTCTAAATGCTTTTATGTGTATTGAGAATTGCTTTACCAAAGAGGATGAATAAATAATAATCTGGTCAAGATACATTGAAGTGTAATCCAAATCTTTCTTTTTTAGATTTAAAAAGAAAAGAATTGAAAAGATGAGAAGCGTATTAAAAAAAATATTGATTTTTTTTTTTTCCATTTAACTTTAGAATGAGTGTCAGGGGAAGTTAAAAGAAACAGTGAAATTCTAACTTTGGATTAACTACCAACATCAATCAGTCAGGATTATAGGATTATAGGCATTGTGAACACCAATGATCCTTTCATTACCTGCATATGATATGTGCTTTGTCACAGTTACATACAGTTTGTTGAATAAACTGGCATTTGAAATTGGAATTAATAATATGTTGATCTAGATAAACTACAGGGGTTTTGAACTGAACCTTTTACTTAATCCACAAGGGTAGATTGTTCTTGTTCAACTAAAGCTTCATATATTTATTTCTATAGTCTTGCTACGAAGGTCCTCATAACTGAGTGGGTGCTCTAATTCTTCGAAAGAATCGACCCACGCATACATATATGCACTCTTGTGCAAATTAATTGAAACAAAATGAATAATTCCATTATTATTTACTTTTTTTCATATTTTTTCAATGACATTTTTTTCATTGCACATGTTAGTACTTCGTATGTCCATTCCACGAAGTTGTTCCTTGCAAGTTGGCCACCGATTCTCCATTGGATTTTGTTATGGTAATTTACCTATGCAAGCATGGACTCCCTAGACATAGGCAGGGAAATGAGAACAGTCTAATCCATAACTTAAATAAAGTGTTCAGTTTGAAATTCCTTGTAGGTTACACAGATCAACAAGCACCTTATGAAGGCCGGGTGGGAACAATGGCTGAAATGTTGTGATAACAACAACAAAGATAAGGACAATAATCTGCATATAAATAATGATAATTCCTCATCTCAGAAATTCAGACAGAAATGTATTATTTGCTCCGTCATTATGAATGCCACAAATTCTAATTTGTAATCATTCAGTAAATAAAGCATTTTCTCTGGCTATTGTTTCATCTTCAGCAATCTTTTTATAGTGTTGTGGATTCCGAGATGAATTCAGACTCCAAGGAAAGACAAACGCAATAATTAAATATAAGAAATAAAATGTATTTACACAATCATACAAAGAGTAATACTGTTAGTAAGTCCAGGAACGTGGTTAGTAGCAAATACAGATAGATATATACAGTCTCGAAGTAGGACTTCCTAGAGTCTATGTGCTTGTAACTGACTTCTACAAGAGGTTACCTCACACTATCTCCGTTCGTATATTCTCTCACTCTCCGTATATCCTCTCACTATCCGACTTCTGACTACCGACTACCCTCACTGACTGTAACTCTGGGTATTTAACGGCAGCAGTCCAGGTACACTTGGTAGTCCACTTATATGAAAAAGGGGTGGACCCCATAACACATAGGTATGTGGCCAAGTGGTTAGAAGGTTCGCTTTCCAGCGATGTGAACTGCGTTCAAATCTCACCATGGTCGATTTGTCAGGAAGGTGACTGGGGAGGCTATCTCAGTGTGCAGCACCTTTGGAAAGTGTCCAGAAACCATACCAAAGATTCACTCAAGTGGTATAATTGGAATTTGGGAGACAGAACCATTTGGGAGCTGTCAATTGTTGCATTAGCATGAAATCACAAGTCATCATGAACGAGGGTTTGACTGTACTGTCCTTATTCAGACTGTTAATCATGCCAGATAATGGGATCTCTCCTAGAAACTGTAACTAAGGTCAGCTCAGGATAGTTGCAGTGTATAAAAATTCATAAAGACAACCTTAGTTCTGTTATTGCAAGCTTTGAACTCTGGAAAATCTTACATTGAAGAAGATTTCATAAAGCGATGTCTTGTAAGAACAGCTGAAATTGTATGTCCAAAGAAGTCACAATTATTTCAAGACATTTCATTAAACAGGAACACTGTTGCTGAACGGATTGATGAAATGGCAGATGATTTGAGTTGACAGTTGAAGACTTTATCATCAAGTTTTGAACATTTTTCTAATGCTCTGGACGACACCGATGACATAGCTGGAATAGCACAGCTCACCATTTTCATCAGGGTTTGCGACAATGAATTTCAAATTTATGAAGAACTAATTGAACTGGTCCCAATGCATGATATGACAACAAGCCAGGACATTTTTGAGAAAGCTGAACAGCATCTCCATGATTATGGCCTTGATTTGAGTTGTGTGTTTATCTACTGATGGTGCTGCCAATATGGTTGGGAAACATAATGGTGTTGCTGCCAAGTTAGGTACAAAAATAGAAAACATATATCCAGTTTCAGCATTCAAGGATTTTCACTGTATAATTCATCAACAGAATTTATGTTCAAAGATTTTAAAATTACATCATATGTTGAGTTTTGTCACAAAAACAGTGAACTATATCAGAGGTCATGCTCTGCATCACCATCAGTTTAGCCAGTTATTGGAAGACGTCCCATTTTATGCAGAAGTTTGGTGGTTTTTATGTCACAAGTACTTAAAAGATTTTTTTTATTGTGACACAAAATTGTTATGGTTTTGGAGATGAAGGGTCAAAGCACAGATGAGTTAAAAGATGAAAGCCAGATCCAAGATCTAGCTTTTTCTGTGGATACTTGACTGGAAAAATATGGAACCGGAAGAGAGTTGCCCAAGCAAGAAGTGCGAGAAAAGAAACTTTTAGTATAGAACTCACGGTTACATCTAGCCCTTTCGACTGTAAAATGATGAGACTTTGTCAATTAAAAGACTATAATACCAAATATAAGGCTCAAAAACCACTCAGGCTATGTGGTTACTGAATGAGATTGTTCTAAGTGCATACAAGGAGGAAGTAAGAAGCTCAGATTATGAGGATATGTAGGATAGATAACAGTTGACTCTAGACTTGAAGAATTTAAGACATTAATTATCAAACTCTATACCATTTAAATGATCTGCTTAACTAACTTATGAAATATTGCTCTAAGTTAGGCGCTCAAACTTTCTACTCATCAGTCTATGGCATATGTAATGTGTTCTGTGTCATCTCAGGATCCCCATACTATTAAAAATGCTATCAACGAAAAGGGTCATTTATTTTGATATTCATCTTATTAACCCTGGCAGCTTGGATTCTAAAAGGCATTAGTAGAACTGACAGGAACTGATATATATACGAATTCCACTTTGTCTGGTGTGAGAATGGATCCCACTTGACATGTCAGGAAAAGAACCTAGCTAGGTTTTGTCAGTATTGGATGTTATAAGCCAGTTCCTCCCTGTTTGTGTTGCGTGAACAAGATCAGAGGAGAGATCCACTGCAAAGCTGTGATCATCTAGATATTGGTTTTATTCACAACTAGCAGCATGGCCTGGCGTTGCCCGTGCTTGATTCAAAAATCATACGACTCATACAGCAATCACTATCACTTGACTTAAAATATTTTTGCCCTTCCTTACCGTTGCCATGCTGATGTTGCTACATGCCTTACTTCTTGCCTATCTCACACTGCGAATTTTTTCTAAGCTCTATACTAAACATTAAATCTGTTATGAAAAAAGAACTAAACAAAATGAACACAAAACGATCAGCTTTAAAAAAGGACTCATAACTGGAAAAACCGAATGAAAAAAGAATGTTAACAACAAATACTTTTTCACACACAACCCAGTTCTGTGGAATCAGAATCAATGTTGAGTTTAAGCAAGCGAATGAGCCAATTGGAGTAAAGTGCCATGCAGATTTAAATTTTTCCCACTTGTGACGAATGCAGCTATCGAGTTTTTTTTTTTTTTTTTTTTTTTTGCTTGTTAGCATGCTAGTTAACATTCCTGTCAGTTAGCTGTTGGCTCTCATGCTGGCCAATAGAATCTTCCTGCCTATTCATGGCAGCCAGCTATAGGCTCTCACTCTGGCCAGTAGAAAATGGCCGTAAGCTACATGAAAACTGCCGTAAAAGCATGAAAAAATCGATTATTTCCACTATTGATGGAAGTTGGGAAATGTAAAGTCGGTCTTGGCCTTCCCGCTAACTTGGAGCATGTGCATGTAAAATTGCGGCTATGCATTAATTACACACACACACACACACACACACACACACACACACACACACACACACACACATCCTGCCTTTTATAGATAGAGATCTTGATTTTAATGTCCCTTGATTTTAGGAATATCAAATTTAAGGAACCACTCATGGATCACATGTCCTGACTTTTATTCTTACTGAATGAAGTCAGATAAATAATAGAAAAAATAACTCCTGGAGTCAGTGTTTATTTACTAAGTCCATGCCAATCTTGTTAGCTAGAAAAGAAAAATCTTGCCAAATGTAGCTATTATTAAAAACAGTTTTCACTATAGTGATTTTCTAAGTGTAATTCAGATGTAGCACAAGGCCAAAAGTATGGGGCACCCAGTGAGGCTTGAACTCGATATTCAGCCATAAAAAAACAGTTTTCACTATGAATAAACCCAAACCAAATATGAATTTGATAGAATTGGTTCCATGTTTGCAACTCAACAAATTTAAAAAATTAAAAAACTTTAAATTTTCTTAGTTAAAAAAAAAAAAAAAGGAAAAAGATCAGCAACCAAGACCAGATATAAAAAAAAAAAACTCAACTGGATTTTAAAAGCCAGTGTTGACAACTATGTTAGCATAGTACCCATAAAAACTGAGAGAATTATTTACATGTGAAAATTTGGAAAATTTCTAAGCTTTGGTTATAATTACAAAGTACATTAGAATGCAGATGACATCTACAGCACAATTTCTAAAAATCTTCTCAATATGAACAAGGAAAGGCAAGAATGTTCATTTCATTTGATATTTTATACGTCTTATTGGCCATTTGCATGCTGACTGTCTTAGATTTTACAAACATTTATTAAATACAGTGATTGACAGAATGTGCTGCTTCTTGGTTAAGTGGGGGGGGATTGATTGGATTTAAGGAACATGCTCTCCTCCCAGGTAGTTCTTGAGCAATGAATTGATAAGTAAACTTCAGACATGTCTCTGTTCTCCCTAATATTAGGCAAATTAAACTTTTGTATCAACTAAATAAGTATAATTTTTATTATGTTTCTTTAATTGGTAAAACTTTAAGCATGAAAGCTTTGGCAATCACAAAGTGAATTTCTCTAATAAACTAAAATTTTAAAGGAGAATCTACAATGTTACCAGTGCTGATGTGGCATCTCAGCTTCAGTCACTTTTCCACCTCCATAATGTAGCTTCTCTCTGTCTTTTCTATAAATATTTTCTTGGTAATTGAGCTTTCCTCATTAGCACCTTGTCTTTACGAATTTAACTGCAGTACTAGATTGGTAGCTACGTCTCATCATTTTACAATTGAAATGGCTAGATTTAACCATAAATTCTATACTAATGACTTCTTCTCTTGCACTTCTCACTTGTGGGAAAATCTTCTGGACTTTTACTTTCTCGTCACTTTGATTTTCAGAAATTTAAATGCAATGTCAGTCATCATCTTCTGTCTTAATTCCTGTTCCTTTTTTTTGTTCTCTCTCCCTAATTATGTTTTCTTTTTCTTATATTATTTCACACTCAGTAGCCCCCCTGCATCTTAGTGGCTTTGTTGCCTTGCTGGAGATGAAATGATAGAAGAAAAAAAACATTTGTATAGCTTTTGCATTATATATGAACCTTACTTGTTCAACTCATGAAATTTCATATTTAAATTTTTTGTTCATTCAAAATACTATCTGATCAGACAATATATTCAAAGGGAATCATAAAAATGACTTCAAAGGGCTATTCCTTTAACTGTTACCCAGGGGTTGTTGTTAGAAAGAAAAATTAGCCACGTCAACATAGATATCCATTTCAATTTCATTCAAACTGTGTGTCAGTATGTATATTTTATTTCAATGAGAGACTTAAAACTCTAAAAAGTAACTCTAGATAATATCCAAAAAATTCAACAAAATCTTATAACTATACAATCTTCTTAGGGTTTAAAAAATTAACCTTTTTCTTTCTTGTCTGCATCATTTGATTTTTATTGCTTTGTCCAGGGTAAGTGTTATCCAGACTGAGTGGGAGGGAAATATATTTTTGCAATATCTGATTTCAAATTGTGCTTGTGTATATATTAAATGGCACAACTACATATAAGTCACCGTAGAGACATACACATATACATGAATGCAGTCACATGCTGACAGTGTGTAATGACAGACAATCAGCTCTTCTTTTACATGTAGATTCTGCAGGTAAGACTTGCATTAATTTTTGACCACAGACAGTCTATTTCTTCCAGATTTTCCTTGCATTAACTAGCAAGAGATCATTATTGACAGAAGTGATTTCCGTTGCTTATCTGTCAGAAAAAAAACCCACAATAATGAACTCGTCTATCGTGTCTGAAGAACAACTTTAACACACATTTCTAGGGATTCAGGAGGAAATTGTACCTTTCCTATGAGTGTTGCACCAATTAATTGGTTGGTAATTTCTAATTTAATTACTCTCTACAGATTGTTCAAGCCACTGTCAATGTGGTTTTAATGTATGCTGCCACTGCTCGGACATTAATTAAAATCCTAGCATCTAAGCTTGATAGAACCTACACTTAGATGCTGAGAGCTATACTAAATATCTCTTAGAGACAACATCCAACTAAATCACTGCTCTATAGACCCATCACTGATATTTCTAGAACCTTATATGAACACAGAATGCACTTTGCAGGACACTGCTGGTGAGCAAAACAAGAACTTGTGAGTGGTTTGCTTCTCTGGAAACCTAAACATGGTGCAAGACAGGTTGTTCATCCAGGAATCACTTCCACTGACCAATTATGTTATGATACAGAATGCCACCATAATGACCTTGATGTTTGACTGTGATGGTTGGTGCGATAGATGCATTAATGTCTGAACTATATAAATATTGAAAATATTCAGTTTGAAATTTGCTGAACATTACCTGGAAAGGATGTAAAAATCCATATAACTAAAGCCTGGGTCAACTTGAATAAAATGGATGTAATCTGGAAATCTGATCTTCAAGACAACTCAAACGGGCATTCTTTTGTGCCACTGTCAAGGCGGTTTTAATTTGTGGTGCCACTTCTTGGACATTAATTAAAATCCTAGCATCTAAGCTTGATGGAACCTACACTCAGATGCTGAAAGCTATACTTAATATCTCTTGGAGATGCCATCCAACTGAATCACAGCTCTATGGACCCATATTTCTACAATCTCACATGAACATAGAATGCACTTTGCAGGATGCTGCTGGTGAGCAAAACAAGAACTTGTGAATAATCTACTGCTCTGGACACCTGGACATGGTGCAACCATCTACAAGGTCTGTCTGAAAAGTAATTAGACTAGTGTTACAAACAATTTATTTCAATTCCAGACAACAAACATGTCCCCCTTCAAAGTAATCCCCAACCCCTCGAGTCAAATGCACTTTTCCATTCGTCCCTGCCATGCTTCTATGCGCTACTTGGAAGATTTCTTTTTGCATACCTCTCAGTTCTGTCATTACAGCCCCCTCTTGATGGCATCCACACCTTCAAAATGGGTCCCTTTGATGATCCCTCATAGGGTTGGGGAAAAGGAAAATGTCACATGCAGCAAGATCAGGTGAATGGGGAGGTTGTTCCAGAACAGTGATGTTCTTCTTGGCGAGGAACTGTTGGATGCTCGGGAAGTTGTGAGCAGGTGCATTGTCTTAGTGAAGCACCCACTTTGTCCTGCCACATTTTTCATCTTTTCTTGGCTCTGTGGCAAGAACTCACTGCGGATGATGCCTCACATATCGAAGAATGGATCAGTCCAGAAATGTGAGCCACAACAAAATTTTAGAGAAAACTGAAGCAAAAAGGGGTCTTCTACTTATCAACAGAAAAAGATAGTTGAAATTTCTTGGGCACATAATGAGGATAGAGGGCTCAGAAAATTTGATACTCACAGGACATTGAAGGGGAAAAAGGGACTGAGGAAAGCAATGCATAACCTAACTAGTGAGCTTGGGTAAATGGATGGTGGAACAGGGGTTAGGAGTGACAACAAAAAGACAAAAATCTTTTTAAAGGACAGGAAATTGTGGAGAGCCATGATCACCAACGTCTTGAAGGGTCATGGCACAAAAAAGAATTGCACCAATTAATTGGCTAATAATTGTTAATTCAATTGCTCTCGAATTTATGAAGATTTTTTGGAATATTATTTAAATTTATTCTGTAATGTTATCTTAGTCTGAATATGAGACAAAATCTTCATACATAAAATATTTGTTTATTCACTTCTGGATTTTGTCAAATTATGTTGGCCAAACAAGGGTATGTGGTTTCAGATATTTTAACTTTCAATCTTCTTTTTGTCTGGGTGATGGGAACACTACCTTTTCCTCCTCATCGGTTGTGAGTTTATGTAAATTTTTTATCCATGTATATTTTATATAACTTCTTTATTGTTATCCACTTGTCGTCTGCATGTATGTGTATGTGCTAAAACCAGCAGGGTTAACTTGTTATTTGCATTGATGAACCCACCAATATCATTTGAGGACCAATTCTGCACTCTATAGCTTTAAGGTTAACTCCTAGGTCAACCCTTGAGGCTCATGGATCTTTTGACATTCTGATATGACAGCAAGTACAAAACTAACTTTGGTAACTCTTAGGGTGAACCCAGTAATATTGAGGACACCACAGATCAACTCTTACTAGATCTGATATTTCTTTGCATGAATTGCATGCTACTACAATTCTGTTTTTAAGTGATGAATCTTAACCCAATGACATGACTGCATTCAGAATGATTTTTCTTTTTTTACTGCTGCTGTTCTTAAAATTCCATTCACAAGGTCATCTTATCAATCCATATGGTTAACACTTTCTTGACAGCATTGTTGCCTGGCTGTGCTGGCCCATGGAGGGAAAAAATAAGAAATTGTTATTTATTGGAAATAAATAACTATAGAGACATTGATGTCAACTTGTTATAGTCACCAACATTTTGGTTTTGATCCAGTATTAAACTAAACAGTCCCAACACACAATATGATAAAATACATCATTGTGAGTTATATTGCTGTTGGTTTGGAAATATTTAGTGCTAGTTAGTTTATAACATTATTTTTTTTTCCACCTCGAATAAGATGCAAGTAAGACACATGAGGTTACTGGGAGTGAAAGAAATGGAGGGAACAATAAAAGAACAGGATTTGAGGAGGTAGAAGATGACAATTGACATTGCATTTAAATTTTGAAAGATTATAGTTGACAGCAAAGAAAACTGGAAGAGATTTCCACAAGCAAGAAGTGCAGAAGTAGAAACTATTAGCATAGAACTTACAGTTAGTGCTAGCAGGTTTAAGAGAGAAATTATAAGACCTAACTGCCAATCTAGTACTGTGCTTAAATTTGTGAAGTCAAGGTATCAAGAGGAAAGCTCATTAGAAAAATTACCATGAAAATATTTAAAGAAAAGGTACAGGGAAGCTATGTTATGGTGATTGGAAAGTGACTAAAGCCAGGATGCCAGGTTAGGACTGATAACATTGCAGATTCTTCTTTTGGATTTTATCAAGAATTTCTAAGTACATAGGAGCACTAGACCAAGTGTGGCAGCAATATTTGATACCCAGACAAATGGTAGACATAAATGTGTGAGATAAATTCTGACAAGATAATTGTCCAGCACAACATTGTGAACAGACTTTACTTGCAACAGACCAAGCAATTGATTTAATATAATTGTTCCATACAACTCTGCATCCTAGAAATTCAAACAGAGAAAAATTAATTTTTCCAATTTATTGTAAAAGTTAATGGTGATAATGATTTTAGATAAATGGAATAGCTCAGTTCAGTAGCATTGTCACAGATTGGGTCAAAGTAGACAAACTTAGTTTTCAGTTTCAGGAAAATGTGCTCTGATACTCAGAGCTGACATTCATGGTATCTTGAAAAATGGAGATATAAACAACAGGCAATGTAAGTCTTGTAAAGAAATAAGTTTATTCACAGCAGTGTAAGTGTTAATAGTCACACTGAATTAACTTTCATTTTTTTATTATTATACTGCTAACTTCTTGCTGTACCTAATATATATTTACCCTAAGCAAGGCAATAAAGCCACTAAGAGTCAAGAGGTTACTGAGTGTTTGAGAATATGAGAAAAAAAAACACTATTAAGGACAAAGAAGGCATTAAAAGAACAAGAATCAAGAAGACAATAGATAATGATTGACATTGCATTTAAATTTTTGAAGATCAAAGTTGGCTGGAAAACATGAAGAAGGAAGAGGAATCAAGAAGACAGTAGATAACGATTGACATTGCATTTAAATTTTTGAAGATCAAAGATAGCTGGAAGGCATAGAGCTGGAAGAAATTTCCACAATATTTTTGATTAGCTTGTTTCATGTGAGAGGACATCTTGTGTTAAATACTTACAAGGAAACAAATTGATCAACTTTGCCTTTTGTCTCATTAAGTGATCAGTCAAGCATATGCAGGCAAACTTAGAAGTAAGGCACAACAATAAAAAATCGCTGTTTGCATAAATGATTGATTTCTTTTTTTATTTGATTCTGCAGATGTTAACTTTAAGAAGAGAATACAAATTAGAATATATTTAATCAGTGTTGAAAGTATTTTGTTACTTTCGTGGGACCTGATTATATTTTTTTTTTTTTTTTTACATGCAAATTCAATGTGATTATTTAATTTCACCATGGTTCCAATGTTGGAGGGGATTTTTTGTTTCTTTATCAGCTGATATATGAGAGTTGTCTCTCTTTCTTTGTAAAAACAGAATTAACCATTATTATCCATTTCAAAGGGACTGATTTTTATTTATTTTCTTTATTTTTGCCCTTGTCAGCAGGCATTTTCACTTTTTCTTACCCTCTCAGGCACTTTCTCTCTCCCTCTGTCTTTTTCTCTCTCTCTCTTTCACACTCTCTCTCACTCTACCTTCCCCTCTCTCTCTCTTTCTCTCACACACACACACACACTGTTTTTTCTCCTTTAACACAAACACACACACATACACTCTCTCTCTCATTTTTCCCCCTGATACACACACTCTCTGTTGCTTGCCTCTCACACACACACACACTGTTTCCTTTTTTCCTCTGACACACACACGCACACACACTCTTTTTCCCTCTCTCTCTCTCACACACACATATACCATTTTTTATTTTGTTGTGCTCTGTGAGTGCTAAATTCTTCAAGCCTTCTTTCCTTTTGCTATTGTGTGTTTCTGAAGTTATTTTTTATTGGCTACATAAAGAATTCTTGATTCTGTTAAAAAAATGTATAAAATAGTTTTTCTTTCTCTTTTCCAGGTAAGTACTAATTCAGGAACATTTTGGTGGTAAGCCCAGATATTTTTTCATATGTATTTGCTAAGAACAGAAATAGCATGAAATAAGTGAAATTTTGTGTGTGTGTGTTATTGATATTGTACAATGAAGATTCCATGGCATTCCTGGAGATTGATAGCCAAAAGGTTTGCAAAATTGGGAGCTTTAAGAAAAACATGGTGAATCAGGGAGGTTTTCTCCAACAGGAGCAAGAAGGCACTGGATTTGAATTTGGAAATAAAACTATTATAGTAATGGAGACATTAGTTTTGCTTGATACAGGGTGCGATTGATAAATTGTCATCTAAAATATTCAAAAATGAAGATAATATTGACATCTCATTTTAACAAATATATTGACTGAAATTACACAAAAATATCTTAAAATACTAAAGAGTAAATTTATTCAATAAAATTGCCATTGGCTTCAACCACGGCCTCCAGACAACTTTGGAATCTCCTGTAACTTTTCTGGATGGTCTCATTGTTTAAGTTGGTGAATGCTGCCATAATCCTTGCCTTCAGTTTATCTTTGGTGTTACAAGGAGTTTTATTGGTCTCTTGCTCAATTGCACCCCACATATAATAATCAAGGGGGTTGCAGTCTGGGGAGTTAGGTGGCCAGATGTAAGGGGTCATGTGGTCACATGACTGGGTTCTCTTTGTGTGGCATGGCATAGAATCCTGTTGCCAGATATAGGGTCTTCCAGCAGTCACTCTCTCACCCAAGGCAGCACTACCTCCTCTTGATGTAGGCCTTCAGGTTGAACCCTCAGCAACAAATTTGGGAGTCCTTTTCTTATCAGAATGATCAGAGTGAGTTTTCTGAGCTGCCATAGCTTCTTAATAATCATCCAGCTCTTTCTGAATCCTCTGCTCACTGTCCTTAGATTGTCACACAAACACTCAGAAATGTTCGTATTGGACTTCCTAACACGAATACCAAGCAGTGCAGCATGCTGTTTCCAAATTTCTGGTAGAGTGAATTGCATCACAGACGGTTCCCAACTGACTCTACTATACTGTGCAGCCAACAAAATCAACAATAAACGCTGTGCATTTGTGAAATTAAAAATATAAAATGGCGACAATTTACCCATCGCACCCTGTAATATATCGACTGTCTTTTTGTCTTTTGTCAGTAACTTTTTGCAGAGCCGATCATCTTTGTATCAATAGTTTGCATACTTCTCTATTTTGGTCTGTAATGTGTAACTTTTAATGCTACAAGTGCAAGGGAGATAAGTATTTTTTTTTTATCATTTCACCCCAAGCAATGCAATAAAACCACTTAAATGCAAAGGAGTTACTGAATGTTAGAGAATATGAAAAAGAAAAATACTATTAAGGAGAGAGATCATTAAAAGAACACGTGTTAAGAAGACAGAATTAGAAAAAATATATTCATGGATTCATGTAGGAAAACTTTCTTATAACAGGAAGGACTTAACAGAATATTTCATATTGTTATACAGGAATAAATTGTCGCTGCCACACTTTGAGTTTTAACATAGATCACCAGTGAGCAAACACAGACAATACGATTATTGAATTAAGTAGACCATAGAGGCATATATCAGGTCATCCCATAAGTTCTGTCCGAATTTTAACTTTTTGTTAAAATGAACGATATTTAAAGAGTATTTTATAATGTCGAATGGAGCTGAACATTATTTTTATGTTTTGATACATTTAAACTGATCAAATTTTATTTCAGAGAACAATAAAATTAAATTTTTAAGTACCCAAGAATCATTTGAGGCACATAATGCTTTACGAGTTCAAGAAAAGAGACTCAGCAGCTGAAGCAGCTAGAAACATTCACTCAGTTTATGGAGAGGAATGTGTGAATGAAAGATCTTGCAGAAGATGGTTTGCAAAATTCAAAGGTGGCAATTTCACCCTTGAAGATGAAGATTGAACTGGACGTCCAGTTGAGTTTGATGAAAAGCTTCTTGAAGCAGCCCTTGAAGAAAATCCTGTTTTATCAGTTGAGGAATTGGCAGTGGTTCTCAGTTCAAACCATACAACTGTTCATCATCATCTTCAACAACTTGGAAAAGTTCCTAAACTTGGAAAATGGGTGCCTCATGAATTGTCTGAAAACAACCTCAAATCCCAAGTTGACATCTGCTCTTCTCTCCATTCTCACCAACTTGTTTCACCTTTTTTGGATAGACTTGTGACTGGTGACGAAAAATGGATCTTTTATCGAAATGTTAAGTGTCGTAGACAGTGGCTTGGTAAAAGGGAAGGACCCCAGCCACAGCCGAGAAGGGAACTTCATGGGCAAAAGGTTCTTCTTTCAATCTGGTGGGATCGCCATGGAATAATCCACTTTGAATTCTTACCACCCAATGCAACAATAAATGCTCAAATATACTGTCAGCAATTAGAGCATTTGAACCAAACTTTGAGGAAAAAAAAGACCTGCTCTAGTGAATCGAAAAGGGGTGATGTTTCATCAGGACAATGTGCGACCCCACACAGCAAGAATTACGTCACAAAAGATCGAAGAACTTGGTTGGGAGAAAATTCCTCATCCACCTTATTCTCCCGATCTTGCTCCTTCAGACTACCATTTGTTTCATAGCTTACAGAATCATTTGGAAGAAACAGCTTTTGCAACACAGGAAGAGGTTAAAAATGACATTTGTGAGTTCTTCAAATCAAAGCCAAAAGAATTTTACAGTAATGGAATTAGTAAGCTTGTTAATAGATGGAAGGAAGTCATAGATAATCAGGGAAAGTACATTGTTGATTGAATCTGTAATTAAATGTAACATTTGGTCACTTGTTTTCTTTATTCAAAATTCGGACAGAACGTATGGGATGACCTGATATGTAGGAAGTAGCTGATGTCTAATTGATCCCCATTTCTAGTCTATCCTCTATTACTATTTGGATTGCTATTTCTAGTTTATCTTCTATTACTGCTATTCTCTACTCTATTCACTATACTATTTCTCTATTCAGATCACTATACAGTGGTTACTTTCGAGCGAGTATTATTGAGCAAGTACTATTAGTGCAAGATTATTCAAAGGTGTTTCACACCAGCATTGTTTAATTGCATACTATAGTTGTATCTGCAATTACAAAGTCTCTACTACAACGAGCATTACAAAAGTGACAATGAGTATTTGTTGGCATCACAAATGTGTCAAACAAGTGTTCGTTGACATCACAAAATATAAGCCAGCATTTTTTACCTACATGGTTCAAGTATCTTATTCAGTAAATCATGAAAAGTTCAATTAACCTCTCTGGTTAACTGACTCAAGTGTTTCATATTGAAATTCTCATCAGGGCCAAACATTTGATAAGTCTATTGTACTTCTTTCCAGATCTCATATTTATACCTTTTCTGAATGAACGAACACTAATTCTAGCTTTAAAATTTTTAATTTTTAAGACACTGGGGTTTTGCCAGAAATCTCATTAGATTTAAATCTAGAACCCCCTCCTTTTTTTTAATATCATTATACGAGATCTGATCAAAAAGTATCAGGACTGTTGCTGTAGTAACATAACTAAAGTACACTGAATGAAGCCGCTTGACATAGATTGACTTTGAACTCTTTTCATATACACACTGAGTTATAACATTCTTACTTGTGTCTGTTGTTTATAGCATTGCTTGGAAGCAAAGTGTGTAGAGCAAGGATGGCCAACCTGTGGTGCATGCACCATAAGTGGTGCATTGGATGCTTACAAGTGGTGCATTGCATCTTTTAATGAAAAGAAACTCAGCCATTTCTACTCATTCATTTCAGTGATTTTTATATTTATTGCACGTCCTTTGCGAAAGTGCTAAAAGTTTGATTTGTGTTTGTCCCAAAGATATGTTTGTCTCTTTGGAACTACGTACAGATGCGAGCAGTCATTTTCTTCCATGAAAATGATCAAAAGCAAACTGAGGTCACAACTGTCCAATTCCAACTTGAAGAATTTTTTGTTGCTTTCAGTTACGAATTTAACTCCTAATATTGCTGGTTTGGCAAAAACAAAGCAGAATCAAAAGACACATTAAAGTTATTTATGTTTATTTTGCCTATGTAAACCTTATAAACTCTGCCACCCCCACCCCCACCCCCCTCTGCAAAATCTGAAGAGAAAAAAAGTCAAAGCATTGATTGATGGCCCCCCTTTCAAAACTCTTGGATACGCCTCTGGTCATAAGCATATATTTTTCAAATAAATAGATAACTTTAAAATATGTCCATATTACAACACGTACTGAAAGGAAGTGAATATTTGTGTGGCCTATTTAAATTAATCGTCCAAAATATTGGCGCATGGAATCAAAAGGTTGGCCACCCCTGGTGTAGAGTGTGGTCATCTCCCTGCAACATAGAGATTCCATCAGTAATCATAGCTTGTGCGGCAGTTTTTAGCCAAGCACTACTTTCTCCGTTTTGTGTTATGTTTTCTTAGAAAATGTTGCTAAGAAAAAAACATCAATTTTCTGTCTAAATTTTGGAAATGTGAAGTTATTAGGTTGGTGCAAAAATAACGTCGTTTTCTCACATAGTAACATATGTTATAAAACGACATTATTTTTGCACCAACCTAATAACATTATTTATGTTATTCACCATGGAACAATAGAGACTTGTGGATTAAGGCATTGGTTCATAAGTTTGATAACATAGTAATTGTGAGTTCAATCCCTGGGTTGGGTAGTGCTGACTTAGACTCAATGGAAACAGGGTAAGAAATAACTGATCACTACTAAAATCAGAACAAGACAAGTGAAATGAGAACAATGTATATCTGTAGATTAAATAAAGGGTTCCTTTCTCAATGGCTACCTGGATCAACACAGCACCTGATGAAGGTCAGTGACCAAAGTCGTCGAAACGTGATAACAACAACAAAGATGAGGACAATAGTAAAAAAAAAAAATTATAATGTAAATAAGAAAACTTTAGTCCTTGTTTACAATTAATAACTAAATTTCAATAAACACTGAATAAAAAAGAAAATTTAAAAAAGTAATTACTATTAGTTTTACTTCAGGTTAAATCTCAAGATAAATAAATAAGAACTCAAATCCTATTCTTAGCCTCATCAGATCTAGACTCTCATATGGATTTAATGTACAGCACCCATCAGCTATCAGCTATATATCCAGCCTTTTCTTGGATCACATGAATGAATCTTTTAGGTCTTAAAGAAGACAACCCTTCATCAGGTTCTATAGACTGGTGCTATAGAATCAAAAAGAGCTTTACCAATTAACCGTTACCACACTGCAGGCGAAAATAGTCGCCATAGAATTCTCTCCCTTTGCTGCTCTAGGCGCATTCTATCACCTTGAGCCAGTTGTTATAAATAAACACTTGTTAACTGTTATTTCCGTTATTGTAAACTTAAAATCGCCTATTACTGTTTCGGAAGAAGGTTAAACTTCCTTTTTCCAACGCCATTTTGAATTCTTCTAGACTCTACACGAGGTGTAACAGTAGCATCGATTTAAATTTTAAACCCATATTAATTTTTTTTTGCGATTTTTTTTGTAAATAGCCGCATCAATATCCAAAAAAGCCTTTTATCAGAAGTTTTTGTTTGATTAGGACTCCAATGATGATTTTGAAGGCTTTACTCGGGTGGATATTGACGGTGAAATGGTCAACGATGTTAACTACACTAGGTATTCATGTTTTTGCACCCTCAAAAAAATATTGTGGCAGGGGAAACAATTCTAGAAAGAAATTAGCATGGTATAGCTTAACAAAAACCACATCTCCTGAAAATTTCCACAAGCTGCAACAACTTAAATGGATAGCACACATAATTCAAAAGATAAAATCATGGCACTGTTGACTTTCCACATAACCTTAAACAAAAGGTTTGGAAAGAAAGACTTACCAGTACTGGAAAGAGCGATAACAGTGGATTTGAGAAGTAATTTTTGTGAAACTATTTTAAGAAAAAGATTTTATAAATTTCAATTGATGTTAACTATTGGTATGCCATTTTCCTACCAATGCTGACATACAAGTGCCAGACATGGTCCCTAACAAAAACTCTTGAGAGGAAACTGATCACTTATGAGATGAAATGCCTGATGAAAGCAGTGAACAAGATCAGCTGAGACAAGATCAGGAATGAGGGTATAAGAGATATGGTAGGAGCAATACCAATCATACAACACATTGAACGACAGAGGATCAAGTAGTTTGGTCATCTCGCTCGTACGCCTGTCAACCAACCAGCCTTACAAGCATACACCCTCAGGTACTCTGGCTGGAGAGTGAGGGGCAGACCAAGAAGACACTTGAGCGACTCAGTGGCAGAGCCCACGAGATATCTCTCCTCAAGGCCATTTGCCTTGCCACTGACAGACAACTGTGCTCCCCCCCCCCCACTCCCTGCAATGTCTAACAGCACAAGCTGAAGAACTAAACTAATTTAACTATTGGTCAATAAATACTGAATATTTCCTGTGTTAATCACATTACTAATGTTTTTTCATCCTCTTTGACTCTCGGTAGCTCTGTTGCATCATAGTGGCATTATTACCTTGCTTGGAGCAAACTGATTAAAAAAAAAATTACAGACAAAATGAGCCCAAATATTTCTGTTGCTTCTAATGTGTGCAAAGCAAAAATACTGGAGAGTGGCGCTTCCATTTTTAAGCCAAGCACACATACTTTGATCTCAGACTTTCTGATAATCTCATCAATTCTTTTTTAATTTTTTTATGCATATTTATCTTGTTCTTGATAAAAGTCTGTTACAAAAGTAGATTTGGGAATGACTCCTTTCTTTTTCTTAGTGCATTATTTCAGTTTGCTCTCCTGAAATAATGCCATGTCAGTCTGAATAAATGTTTAAATATACCTCCTTTTACTTTCTGGCTATTTTGTGATTTCTCTCTCAAAGCTGCTTACTGGGGAAAAAATCGTTTCTCTTCATTATGCAATGAACTTTTTTTTTCTATTTTCTTTTTGGTGTTCACACCATATCTTTGTTCTTTTTGAACACATACTGAAGACAGGAAAATCATGTCAGCTATTGTGTATGCTTGGTTAAGATATAGTTTCATCCTAATTCGTGAAAGAACTCCAAAATAGAAACTTACGGCCATATCATGTTGAAACACCTGTTCTTGTACAATCACCTAGATGGGTAACTGCTTAGGAATACTAGCTGCTATAAGCTTGGATGTGTGGGTGGTGTAATAGATAACAGCTTGGAATTGGGGATCGGAAAGCCAAGTTCAAATTCCTGTCACATTTGTTATTTTCACTTATGCTAAAATATCTGTAGGAAAGGTCTGAATCCATCTCTCCTCTAGCTATGGATTAATTAGTAGGACTTGTATCAGTAAATTATTATTATATCCAAGAAGTTCTTACAATCTAAACAGTTTGAAATTTTATTTACGTCACTGTTATTGTGTAAGTTTTTTCGTTGTTGACATCAAATGTCAATTTTAGTTTTTGGCAGTGAATTTGATTGGTTATGTTTGGTTTTAATTGTTTATAAAGTGAAAATGTTTTAATATTAGTTTTTCTTTTATTAAAGAACTTTTAATTTTAAAATAATGGATGAAAATTGATTTTTCCTTCTGTCTGTAGAATCTGGCATTGTTTTTTTTTTCGTATGAAATTTACCCCTTTTCTTTTTTTCTTATACCTGTGTGAAATTTACATTTTTAAGTCCTAGTGTAACCTTAGGCTGAAAAAGGAAAACGGCACATCATAGTGTAATTCTTCCTAGCACAATACTGCCAAAAGGTGCTAACTTGGAGAATAAAGAAGTTTCTAGTTTATTTGAAACATCTGGTTTCTAAGCATTTTTATTAATATAATTTTTTTTAAATTAAAAAAAATTAAAAAGAAAATGAAAAAATTCTGTTCAAGGGAGGTAACTCCAGAACTTATAACTGCTAATTAAAGTTGTTTCCCTTTTTCTTAACCTATTAATGTCCACCATAAAATATAGTTAAAAAATAAAATAAATATTAATGGCAGATTTCTAAAAATAAAAATAAATAAAAACCAGTATTATCAATTGGTTTCTATCTACAAACATATTCAAATCTATGTTTCCTGTTCAAAATTTTGGAGGGTGGACATTTTTTTCTGTTTTTTCAGGGCATAGCAATTCACAGGTTATTTACATTTATTTATTTGCCTGAGTTTTTGAGAAAGATAGTGAAATATAGTTTCCTATTATGTTCTCCATTCTTTAGAGTTCAGAGTTCTCCTTCTCTTAAAAGTGGTCAAGAGATGAGATGTATTGAAGCCATTTTCAATGGACTTATACAAAAGTGAATGCAACAGCTGAAGCAGGAATTTGATCATTAGTCAATGCTCTCACTTTTTTATACTGACAACTATTACACTATCGACATGTATTAATGGATAAATGACTTTCTAATTTAAATATTCCGTCTTCAGCATGTTATGTAGAATATGTGCCCTTTTTTTCTTTTTTTTTTTTTTTGCCAAGTAACTTTCTTTTTCACCATGTTTTCCATCATAAGATACACATGACATGCTATCACTTAGTGTGATCAGGTAATTTGCCATTTTCTTTGCTATAATATTTTTACATAGATTTATTCAACTCCATAACTACCATTTTGTCCTACCTCTTGACAATCTCTTTGAGACAACTTCATGATTCTCTCTGCCAGAATTCCTGGGATGCAGAGTTATCATTATTTACAATATATTTGGACTATTGTCCCTATCTTTGTTGTTGTTGTCACAATGTTTTGACTGTTGTGCTCTCTGGCCTTCATCAGTTGTATATTGATCTGGGTAACCGACAGGGAAACTACCCAGATTGATATATATACCTGATGAAAATCTATTGAGAAATATCGAAAATGTCTGATGCTTTCTAAGATCTATGGTTAAAAATGAAACCTGACGATCTTGTCAAAGACTATTCTTCTTTGAGCACTGTGGATTGGTGCTACAGAATCACAAAGAACTGTACCAAATAACAAAAGCCACATCACTTGTTGACTTTCAACAAAATCAGCAACTAAAATGGATATTGCATTTAACTCAAAAAGAAAATAATGATTTAATGAAAATGTTGATATTCCACACCACTTCAAATAAATGGTTAGGAAGGAAACTTCCATCAATACTGGAAAGAGTGATATTAGCTACTGGACTTGAGAAACCTTTCCTAAAAAATTTGTTTTAAGAGAAAGATTTTATAAAGTTCAACCAATAGCATCATTGGCTGCTTAGACAATGAATGCCAACTGTTTCCTTATAAGGTAACAGCTAATAATACCATTACCATCCTGATATATCTTTTGCTCTTCTACCATTTACATATGAGATTCTATTGATAAAATCATTATTAGACTGAAGAAGTCTTTTTGAAGGACGAAATAATGTAGGAATTTTTTTTTTTTTTTCAATTTTCTCATTTCAATTATCTGCATATAATATTATAGTGACATTATCCTCAAAAACAACACAAAGACTGAAAATTTTAATCATAATCTGATAATGAGATTTAAGACCAACACCCACCTAACACTTAGATCTGTGAATATAATCTGAGGAATGAAATGATTGGCATAATCTGACCCTGGTGACCCAGACTGGGTTACTAATATCAATATAGACCAGTCCTTGTCAATTGGTTTTTAATCAATATTTGGTCATTTTCTTTTTTATTGGCTTATATTTGTTTACAAAGTCCTGTTTAAATTTCATTGACCTGAACAAGAAATCTTATTGCAAATAAAAACAAAGCAAAAACAAATAAGAAACAGAGATTATTGGACTGACAATTTGATAAGGTTTTTCCGGAACCTGGCAAATCTTTGAAATGCTAAAACGAAATATTTTCTTTATTTCATAAATTCTGCAGACTTTTATTCTCATATTGGTTGTTTGTAATTGAATTTTAACGGATGTTTTCTCCAATCTTTCATGTGTTGTCCAAAGTTGAGAAATAAACTATTTGAGTCATACAGATTTGTATCTTCTTCTTCATTGTTTGTCATAGAATTTTGATACACATTTTTTCCCTTTAAAATAGCTCCAAAATCCTCTCCCCCATGCATTCTATAAATCAAAGGTCAGTGACAGGATTTATAAGTTTGGGGTGTGAGGTGAGCACCAGCTCCCCTGTTACGTATGATCTGGATCACTTGAAAATGAAACAAGTCCATTGTTATCATACTTTAGTTAATTTTGATAGGTCGTGTGTAATAAAATGTTGCCTCTTTACGTATACTGTTTATGTGAATTTTGAATGATAGAGACAGGCTTTTGCTAACGATGCTATAGAAACATATATTTCTCATAGTCAAAACAAAATGGCTGTACTGGTTGTGTTTGAAGTTTTAACCATGCCATAAATCAAACCCAATTTTATTAGAAAATTTCTTTCAATAAATTTGACACTGTAAACTTATAATAAACTTGTGAAAATTATCGGTAATCAGGATTTCAAGTTATAATACTGGCATAAAGATTCAGTACTACAGTAAGCCCTATCATGTTTTCACCTACACATAAATCAAACTTAACCTTATTTCTGCATCCAAATTTATATGTCTCTAATTTAAAATTGGTGTTCCATCCTGGTTTGTGATAAATTTGTCACAATTATTGAAGATTCCAGGCTGCAATAAGGTTAGGTTTCAGTGTTATTAACTTCTCTTCTAATTATTGCATTCTAAATAGTTACCGTAAATTTGGTACTTCTTCTCACTGTAATGAATTTGTCATGACAAGTCAGTTTTTCATGCTGAAATATGATATTCAGTGGATAAAATTGGGGATAATATTGGGGGCTATGAAATACAAGGAAAAAAAGAGTTTTTTCTGATTTCTTCTTTCAAAATGAGGATTGGGGCGTCTAATTCATCAGAGCATCTTCTAAGCAGCAAAATTTTCCAGCCTTCCTATGGTTGCCTAAAATTGAGAAATCAATTATTTTCATTATTCCATGAATTCTTCAGATTGGTTTTTTTTTGAATTACAGATCTTACAGATTTCTTTTTATAATGTCATTTCTCTTTTACAATAAATAATTAATGATGATAACCTTTCATCTAAGAAATTTTTTCAACTCAAGACATTTAGGCTTAACTTCTTTTTTTTTTTTAATGTCCTGTCTCTTCAGCATGTAGGTGATCATGACTCTCCACAGTTTCCTTTTATCATTTCTGAATTGCCCTGCATTTTTAGGAAAGATAGTTGAGTGATTTCACATTTTGAATTTTGGAGTTTTCTTCCTCTTAGATTGTTGCCACTCAAGTCTAAAGAGCATTGTCCAGTCTGTTATTTAAACTTTGGAGAGAAAATATGGATTCCTGACTTTTTCAAGGACATTAGTACAAATGTAAACTCCACAGACTAGCCTAGTTTGAACTCCGCTTGCTAGTTCTGTTTTTGCACTGATACCCATTACAAATGAAGAAGACACTTGAGGTAACAGAGATGTGGTTCTACAGAAGGATGCTGAGAATACCATGGACTGAACTTGTGAATAGTTTGTTTCTTTAGCAGCATATCAACTTTTTATGGGTCATTTAATACAAAAATTTAATTTTCTTTGGAGCATTAATAATTTTCTTTATAAAAATATATTTCTGGTAATTTTTTTTCTTAAAGAATGTATTTTTTTTTTTTTTTACGCTGAAAATGCATTGCTGGTATTTTCACTATGAAAAATGTATTTTTATGCTTTCATAGTTTTTTGACACCAGTTTCAAGGTTAACTATTTGCCCATAGCTGGAACCTTAACAGGTGATATCACCCTGGGTCAGGATGAACCTGGGAGTAAAAGCAATTAAGAGGAGGTTCCATGCTCCTCAAATTCTCCTGATCAGAGGCCCTTGCTGCCAGATGTAGCATGCAAATAAGACATTTTTAGAAAATGGAAACAAAGTAGATGCCTTTACTTCAAATCAAAACGAGCTGAAATTTTCAGGATCTTTAAATTTCTGTCCTGCCAACTATTAACACAATTATTAACTTGTTATATAGGTTATTTCCTCTGTCTCTCTTTTATATATCCTGTGAGTGTTAAATTTTCTAATCCCTCTTTCCTCATTTTGTGCCCTAGAAATTTCAAATCTTTCTGATGTTAAGTATAAGTGTTTTTTTTGTTTCTATTTTCTCTAAAACTTTGTTGTTGTTCACATGTTCAGTCCATGGTATTCTCAGCATCCTTCTGTAGAACCACATTTCTATCGCTTCAAGTCTCTTCATCTGTGGTAATATCTTTATCAAATACTATGAACATAAAGTTTTTTGTTTTTTTTCTCATATCTGACAGTTCTTCATGGTTAGCCTCAGACTCCGATCATATACAATATTGGGAATCATCAGAAAAGCATTAATAGTGCAGGGGGCACAGTGAAGTAAATGGATAGTGGCTCAGGTTGAGAAATCGGAGAGCCAAGTTCGAATCCCAGTCAAAATCCATTACATTCACTGTAAATATTTTTAGATTGTAAAAATTTTTTGTATATAATAATGATTTACTGATACAAGTCCTGATTAACCCATAGGTGTAGGAGAGGTGGATTCCTGCCTTTCCCAGGGGTATTTGCACGTAAATAAATAGACAGAGATGGAAACAGAGAGAGAGACGGAGAAGAGAGAGAGAAAGATAGACAGAGAGACCTAAACAGACAGACTGAGAGAGAGAATTATTTTAAACATTAATTATAATGGATACACCTATTTGATATCATTGAGAGCAAGACCAACCAAAGGTCCCACATTAAACTCTTTGATTGAGTGATCATTTTTTATGGCTTATCAACCTTTTTCAAGTAATTTAAAGCCTGTAAATATTTTTAGATTGTAAAAATTTTTTGTATATAATAATGATTTACTGATACAAGTCCTGATTAACCCATAGCTGTAGGAGAGGTGGATTCCTGCCTTTCCCAGGGGTATTTGCACATAAATGAGAGGCAGACTGAGAGAGAGAATTATTTTAAACATTATTTATAATGGATATGCCTAATTGATATGATATCATTGAGAGAGAGACCAACCAAAGGTCCCACATTAAACTCTTTGATTGAATGATCATTTTTTATGGCTTACCAACCTTTTGTAGGTTATTTAAAGCCAGTAAATATTTTTAGATTTTAATAATTTTTTGTATATAATAATAATTTACTAATTCAAGTCCTACTGATTAACCCATAGCTGGCAGGAGAACAGATGGATACCTAACTTTCCCAAGGGTATTTACATGTAAGTGAATATAACAAACCTGACTGGGATTGGAACTCTGCTCTCCTATTTCCAATTACATCACCCACAAATCCATGCTTACAGTATCTGGTATTCCCAAGTGGTCATCCATCTAGGTGCTGACCAGTCTTGACATTGCTTAACTTTGGTAATCATCCAAGAATCAGCATTTCAACATATGGTCCTTAGCCCGTCACTCATTCTGACCTGGAGACACCTACTACAAGGAGGTGAAACAACTTGTCTGAACAGCTTTTCGACTTTGTTTCATTTTCTCCACATATTCATATTTGTGGATGAAACTTCTGTTTGTAATAAAAGAAATTTCTTCACTTCTTCTCTCTTTAATGGCTTCCTGTTTCATCAGTATTTGATATTTGTCTTAGAAAACACCTTCACAATTTTAGATTCACTTGATTGACCTCGGACATTACAGGCAGTAAATTGTACTGGGTGTAGGAAGGAAGCTGGAAGCAACTTGTCAGTTAAAGTATTTCTTCAGTCTATCTGTCCACCCCCAACTGCCAACTCGTTTGCCTTCTGGCCAGTGACTCCTGTTTCTGGATAAAAAGCCACTTCACCTACACATACCTGTCAATCATTTTGTATTCTTGAACATTCCACCCTCACACACACCTTGTCTGTTTGTCAGTTTACCTATCTCCAATTTCATGACCTCTTCCCCCCCCCCTGTTAATTTAATTAGAACATTCCTCTTTCAATTCTTGGTGTAGTTATTATTAAAGCTAAATTTTTGGCTTTCTTAATTATTCCACCTGCACATTCTTACGTACGGGTGGCATAATGGATAATGGTTTGGAATAAGAGACTGGACAGTAGAGTTCAAATTCCAGCGAGTTTATTACATTCACTTATGCACAAATACTCTTGGGAAAGGTAAGAATCCATCTCTTCTTCTCTCCCCTAGCTATGGGTTAAATTGTAGATCAGACTGGGCTTTTCAGTCTTGGTTTGGTGACAACTTCTTTAGAGGAAAGACAACCTTGAATTCAAAAACCATATGTAGCCCTGGCAAAACACATACTAATTAATATATATATATATATATATATATATATATATATATATATATATATATGCTCCCGGGAATTCCGGTTGAAGTCTCTGGAGAAAAGGGTAATTTTAAAAACAGTGGCTTGTACCCCTATTAACGCATTGCTCTTCAACCACTGATGTATTTTGCATACAAAATGTTAAAATTTCCCTTCCTCTCTGCTGTGTGACAATAGCCTAGGGGTGGAATCTCTAAGTGATAACAAATTGGTTGGGCAGATCCTGGCTTGAAGTAATCGGATGTCTAGCCACACTGAAGAGCTGTGATACAGCGAAACAGTCTGTCTGTGGCTGATATATATATATATATATATATATATATATATATATATATATATATATAAATATGTAATGAAAAACAAACCACTTTAAGGTACCATTACGATAATTTATTTCACCTAAATCCTTTTTTAAGGATTCAGGATCATCAGCTAAAACTTCCAACAACGAATTGAGAGGAAAAATGGTACCTTAAAGTGGTTTGTTTTTCATTACATATTAGCTCTGTCCTCACATTGAGCTCTCAGGATTTCATCCTCTTTGGATTTACCAAGTTCCTTATAACTTAAATATATATATATATATATATATATATATATATATATATATATATATATATCAAAATAGAAAGAAAGAATTTTTATTTAAAACAAAAAACAGTATATGATACACAGTAGAGTATAATATTATAATTATTTTTTAAAAATATGTGTCCATCGCAACACAGAAATTACTATGTTTCAAAGCCAAAACTTAAATCTTAAATTAAACTTTGACTTATGAATAGAGTAAATCAATTTTTTTCAAGGTTATTCTCAACATCACTTGAAAATGGAACTGAACTTCAAATTTTAAGTTTAATTTAAGTTTTGGTTTTGAAACATAGTAATTTCTGTGTTGTGACAGATACATACTTTTAAAAAAAATAATTATAATACATATATACTTAGTTGTATTGATGTGAGTTTGTGATCCTGGGTTTCATGCCCTTGCGATCATCAGACAAACTGATATATTTTTTTAAATTTTGAATCTATTTATGTCAGTTTCTGTGTGGTTATGTTTCATGTTATTTATATATATATATATATATATATATATATATATATATATATATTTTATGAAATAAACTAAGTTTGACAATTATTTTAATATATTTATTATTTATAGATGATTTTTATAGATACAAATATTTAAGTAAATGCTGTGTTTATAATAAACAGTATTAACAATATTTACCACCCTGCATGTTCGAGAAATTTCATAGAAAATATGTGTCCTCCAACAGGAATCAAACCTGTATCTTACATGGAACCATCATATAGACTGATGTGCTATACCAGTTTAGCTACAGAGGAAGTGTCCGGTTAGCAAGGTCAAATTACTGCTTTTAAACTACAAATTTCCCATGATTCCTCTTGAATGCTCATATCTGCTCAAAGCATTTCTTAATGTAAACAAATGACGTCATATATTATGAAATGGACTAATAACATTATGAAATGTTTATTATGAACAGAGAATTTACTTAAATATTTGTATCTATAAAAATAACGTATAAACTATATATATATATACACACACACACACAAGTATATAGAGTACATGGTTTTTATTCTCATTCTTTATGAGACAACCTCAAATTGCAATCAAATAAGGATTGAAACAAAAACTTGTATTTTAAAATTTCTTTCCCTCCCATGTTTATTAATATTTATCATTTCTTTGTCACCTTTTTATTATATTTTAACATTTATTGCCCCCTCCAATTATTATATTTAAGCATTCCCCACCCCCCATGTAATATTTTATAATTTTGTCTACCCCTTGTAATATGTTAGAATTATTTTGTGCTCCTCTTGCAATATTTTAGTATTTTTATCTCTTGTTACATTTCATACACTTTTTCCCCCAGCCATTGTAATATATTAGTATTTTTTGGTCACTTTTGTAATATTTTATTATTATTTTGTCCCCCATCTTCTAATATTTTATTATTTTTTATCCCCCACTTGTAAAATTTTAGCAGTTTATTGTCCCCCCCCCACACACACTTAATATATTTAGCATTTCTTTGCCCCCTTATTGTATTTTAGTATTTCATCCCCTCCCTTTGCTTATATTTTAGCATCCACTCCACTCCCACCTCCTTGTATTCAAGATTCAAGAGTACTGACTTATATGAGGACTTTGATGTTTTCCTACCCCTGGCATCACACTCTGGTTAATGGAGAAGCCAATTTTAGCATTCCACTTCAGTTTTAAAATTCTTCTCAACAAATCATTGGTTAAAAAATAATGCAATGCAATTACTATGTCTTCTTAAAAAAATGAAAATTTTGTGCAAAAAGTGGATCACACTGACCTTGCTATTTTTCTAATTGATGATTGGCTGAATAACAATAAATATAAAATATGCCTATGCAATCAGGTTTTGCCACTAATATTTTGAAATGGCAATCTGAAGCTTGTCAGGTGACAGACAACCAAATAAATAAGGGTGTATGAACGTATCCCATCAGTGAGACAAAAGAAAAGTCAATCAAGCACATTGCTAAAGAAAATTAACTTGGATATTACAGTATTTTCCAATTCTTCACCAGCATGAAATTACTTTAAAGAAAAAGGTTTTTTCCTGAAGCCACAAGTTTACCAAACACATTTTCAGCTCTTCAGGGCATAATTCAAGAAACTTTCTCACTCAACGGAATTTGCTTTTTGGTAAACATTTTCTTTTAGCAGCAAGAGTTATTGTATTTATTTTCAGAAGTACAAAAACTAAATATTATTTCGTACCAAACAAAACTTCTTGAAACATCAACAAAACATTCAAAGTTCTGTTTTATCAAACACATTCTCACAATATTCATATTACACAAAACATTTAACTAATTCACAAAGAATATAAAAAAAAAAACTCCTTTCATTGTGAGATCTGATAAAAAAATTCTATCATTCAAAGAAGTTTACAAATAATTAATATTCTACTTAAGGGTAAGCAACTCTTATTTTTGCATCATGAAATTCTGTACTAAAAGACACTGTTTTGAAGGAACATTTTAAAGATTTTTCTTCATTCAAGTAACATTACTGAGCTTTGAAATTCAGCTTAGCTCAAAATTCTGAGCAGTTTATTCTTAATTGTTTATTTGTATATAAATATTTTGTTATTGTTTTACATACGTTGTCATATTTTGATTGCCTTATTAGCCTTGTGCCATACATCAAAAATTAAATGCAGCCGATCTTATGTAACTAAAAAGACTTCT
This sequence comes from Acanthosepion lycidas, assembly GCA_963932145.1. Lineage (NCBI taxonomy): Eukaryota > Metazoa > Mollusca > Cephalopoda > Sepiida > Sepiidae > Acanthosepion > Acanthosepion lycidas. Next base: position 81,139,993 of record OZ010597.1, on the reverse strand, counting down.
GATCATTTTCAAATTTATTTCACCTTCTCCTCTGCAACACAGTTGATGCGTAAACCCTTGTGAACAAAACTCTTCCCCTTATTGTCTTTACCCTGGCAGTTGTAGCAAAACTCTTACCACTGTTGTCAACCCTGACATGATCTAGTTACAAGATAGGAAGCTCTCACGAAGTGGACGCTTTAATCTTATTTTTGAAGTAATCTGACACTTCCTCTTTATGACAGGAGTTCATTACTTTAGCATCTTCCCTGCTGTTACGAGAATAACCATTTAAATATCATCTCTCATAAGTTTTGGCAATTAATCATCCTGGAACATACTGACAATTTCTTCACAATCATGTCTTTCCACAATTTCCTGTCGTTTATAGCTCTTAGTAAATTTTGTATTTCGTTATCTTGCCTAAATCCTATTCTGTCAAACATTACTCAAACTAAATAGGTTATGTGTTGTTTTCCTCCGTCCCTCTTGCATTCAATCTGTCCTGTGTGTATCAGATTTTCTAGGCCCTCCTTCCTCTTTATGTGATCTAGAAATTTCAGCTATCTCTTTCTGATATTAAGTATAAATGTCTTTTTTGTTTACATTTTCTCTAAAACTTTATCGTTATTCACATGTTAGGTCCATGGTATTTTCAACAGCCTTTTGTAGAACCACATTTCTGTTGCTTTACATTTCTTCATTTCAGAGAAGATTGTCCAGCATTCACTGCCATATAGGATGACTGATATTACATAACAGTTCGGTGCTCTTTTCTTTGTTTCTCTTGCTTCAAGTCTCTTCTTCATGTCTCTTCTTCATTTGTTAGAAGATTGTCCAGCATTCACTGCCATGTAAGAGGATTGATATTATGTAACAGTTCAATACTCTTTTCTTTGTTTCAAAGAAATGTGGACTATTGTCCTCATGTTTGTTATCATCACAACATTGTCCCACAGGACAATGGCCTAGTGGATTAAAGCATTGGTATGGGAATTTGGTGACCTAATAATTGTCAGTTCAATCCCTGGGCTGGGTAGTGTGTACTAAGTGGAAAAAGCTAACTAATAACTGACCAGTATTAAATAAAAACTAGGTGAGATACTGACAGACATTTGTCTGTAGAACGAGAATCATCTAATCCCAATAGATTACATAAAGATTTAGTCCTAAATTCCAATTTTGGATATTTTGAGAACTGGTTGTGAAGACTTGATATAACTTAGCAACCAATCCAAGATGACTTTACTGAGCATGCATCAACACTATCTTGGTTTTAGTCAGTTATGTGTCATGCATGATACACGCTTAGGCAATCATGTAGTAGGTTGCCATTTCTTTCTGTGGTAGACTAGTAGCCATCCAAGGCTATAGAACCTGCACTGTCCTGCTATTTACCTATAGCTGGTGGGAGAACAAGAGAATTCATACCTTTCCCAAGGGTATTGGCACATAAGTAAATGTAATGGATTCAAATGGAATTCAAACTCGGCTCTCCGATTCCTTAATCCGAGACGCTATCTATTACACCACCATATTCTTGAACTGGGCATGAAACATAAACAAACTCTTTTGTTATAGAACAGGATAACAAGCTTATAGATATTTATTAACAGTATATTTGCTAAGTGTCAGTGCATTTTTTTGTTCTATTTAAAACTGCATGACCAGAATTTAGTAAAATTCCTGAGTCAGGATCTTTGTTTTTTTTATACTAATATTCACCCTATACAAGGGCCAAGAGCTATAAATGAAGTTAGCTTATACATGAGTATATAGAGTACATGGTTTTCATTCTCTTTCTTTGAGACACAAGCTCAAATTGCAGTTAAATAAGGATAAAAACAAATACTTGTATTTTAAAATGTCTTTCTGTTGTAACCTAGAGAAGGTTACTGAATAGAATAATCACATGAAGATTGGTAATGAACAATAATACTTAGGACAAGAACAACACATATAAGATTCGCCAGTGGCCTGTAGAAGTAGTAGACAACTGTTAGAAGTGAGTCAAGTGAATTCTACAATGAATCTCCAACTGCCAGATATCTACCTACTGCCCATGTGGTCAGATGTGGCACAAGGCCGAATTTAATGTGGGGCATCCGAGCCCGTAGGTTCAGCCAAAAATTCCTCGTAGACCCCATATAAAACAGAGGTCGGGTACCTGTTTCCCCAAGATGAGACTCTGCTCTTTGACATAGCCTTGTCTGGGGATCCTCTCTGCCTGGAAACAGAGAGTTTGACCAGCACAGCTGGAGACGAATCTCCGACTGCAGACCAGGATATAGTATTTACTACTGTATTTATGTGAATGGGGACATATCCATTATCGCCCGTAGGTATGCTACAACACTTTCCTTCCCATGCTTATTAATACTTAGCATTTCTTTGTCATCCTTTTATTATATTTCAGCATTTATTGCCCCCTCTAATTATTATATTTAAGCATTTTTCTCCCCCCCATGTAATATTTTATAATTTTTTCTTCCCCCCCCCATGTAATATTTTATAATTTTTTCTTCCCCCCCATGTAATATTTTATAATTTTTTCTTCCCCCCCCATGTAATATTTTATAATTTTTTCTTCCCCCCCATGTAATATTTTATAATTTTTTCTTCCCCCCCATGTAATATTTTATAATTAATTCTCCCCCCCCTCCATGTAATATTTTATAATTTTTTCTCCCCCCCCCATGTAATATAATTTTTTTTCTCCCCTCTTGCAATATTTTAGTATTTTTTTCCCTTGTTATATTTCATATTCTTTTGTAATATGTTAGAATTTTTTGGTCACTTTTGTAATATTTTTTAGTTTTTATCCCCCTCTTATTAAAGTTATTAAATACGGATGTGTATCAGCAGTAAGTGGTGAAAAGTTCAGTTTATGAGGATATGTGGGAACAATAACACTTAGATTTGAACTAGTTAAGATTGTAGTGGTTTGGAAAGCATCCTCTCAGGAGTCAGTTCCACAAAGTAATGGTTTGTAAGAAGAAGCTGTTCGAGTGGAATTGGTTGCAACTAGTCTCGCTGGTGAGGAAGACTGGTCATCTCTCTTTCTGGAGCAAGACAGAGGGGAGGTTATGTCCATTCTTTTATAGTCCTGAACAAAATGCCACCTAACAGGCATCTTTGCAAACAAGGTGGTGTAATCCACACAAATTCTTCATTATTCCAGTGAAACCTTTTATGGTTAGATTTTGGACAGATTTTGTAAACATCAGCTGTAGAATATTGTTTAGCAACCTAGCCCTTCAGATAATTGCTAGTGTAGTGTGTTCAGTTCTTACCAGGTGACCGTATGTTATAGACAGAGAAGTCTATGTAAATATCCACAGACTCAAACAAACAAACAAATGTGTCTCAGCTTGGAACGAGATAGAGACTTACAGTATTAGCTTTGTAATCCTTTTGGTTTCAGCTGTCGTCAAGGATACTTCTATGAGTCAGGCTCATTTAACCTTAAGGTGTTGGTATGTCTCTTGCCTGACCTTGCACTAAAATTATCTTTTAAGACGGAATAAATATACTGCCTGTCATTGTTCCTTCCTTTCGATCTTCTGCATTGCAGCAGTCTGTTTCCAGTGTCAATTTGTCACAAAAATGTTTTTTTTTTTAATAATTTATTTCCACTGACATCAATATATATCTATCTGTTCATATGACATTGCATACTTAGTCACATCAGGCCATTGTCTGTATCTAAATTCTTTAAAGTGAAATTGAAATTATTCGTTAATATTATTCCCCTAATATCATCAAGATACTATTGGGTGCCTAATACAAGGGGAGTTCTTAGTAATAGGGGTTGTTGGAAATTTTTCTCTGTATGCAATAAACAAAGCTACTTAATAAAAGGTCAGGGTGGAAAACCATTTAAAGTGTGAAAAAGTGTGAAATTAATTAACAGATTGGTCTTAATAAGCTATTGGGAAGAGGTCAGAAAATTTCAACAAAAAAATAAATAAACCTGTACCCCTCAAAAATAATAAATAAATCTCTACCCTTCAAAAATAATAAATAAACCTCTACCCCTCAAAAATAATAAATAAACCTCTACCCCTCAAAAATAATAAATAAACCTCTACCCCTCAAAAAAAATGAATGAATAAATCTCTACCCCTCAAAATAAATAAATGAATAAATCTCTAACCCTCAAAATAAATAAATAAACCTGTACCCCTCAAAAATAATAAATAAATCTCTACCCCTCAAAAATAATAAATAAACCTCTACTCTTCAAAAATAATAAATAATTCTCTACCCCTCAAAATAAATAAATCTCTACCCCTCAAAATAAATAAATCTCTACCCCTCAAAATAAATAAATCTCTACCCCTCAAAATAAATAAATCTCTACCCCTCAAAATAAATAAATCTCTACACCTGAAAAATAAAAGTAAATGAATAAACCTCTAGTTGTCTAGACACCGTGATTAAAGCCAATGGTGATTTTATTGAATAAATTTACTCCTTAGTATTTCAAGGTATTTTTGAGTACTTTTGGTAAATATATCTGTTAAAATGAGATGTCAGTGTTATTTTCATTTTTACATAATTTAGATGACAATTTTTTCATCACACCCTGTACATTAGTGTAGCAGATTATGAATAATTCATAGATAAATGAATATGCCTCATCTTAAAACTTCAGACCACAATTGATAAACTATTATATATTACATGAAAAGTGTTAAAGGGCAGAAATTGATTTTTTTTTTTTTTTTTTTTTTTTTTTTTTTTGCTGGCATATTAATGCTGTATGGGTCATTTAATGCCAAAATCTAAATATATTTTACGCAATTTTATGCCTTTAATTACAGATTTTGTAGATAATTTTATACTTTCAGAGTAAACTGATATATAGTTTGTAGATAAAATGGACTGTTGGTAGCTTTATTATAAAAATGGACTGTTGCTTTTTGTTTGGGGATTCATTATTTGCCTATAGCTGGGACCCTAACAAATGCTACCCCCCCCCCCAAAGGGTCAGGTTGCACCTGGGAAAGACAGCAGTTAAGAGGTGGTTCAATGCTCTTCAAAACCTCCAATCTCCTGATCAAAGTCCTTGCTGTCAGATGTAGTTTATCATCATATCCAGGATATAGTGGAAATTAACAGAAAAAAATGTTAAAACTTAAAGATTTTACAATAGTTTCTATGTAAGTTTGTCAGTAACTCCTTATCATAAAGACTTAATTTGTTATCAGATAGCTGGCATAAATGTATACCTATAATAGTAACGAGTGAAATCAATATGGCAGCCCAAAAGTTGATTGTTAATATATGAATTGAAACTTGGAACAGAAACAATGTATAGAATATATACATGCTTGGTGAAAATGAAGTTTGTAACCATATTTCTCAATAGTTATTTCATGTGAGGTGGAGGGGGTTCATTTGAAAATGAGTAACTCGAGGATGCACTTTGTACTTCTTTTTGTATGAAAATAGACAATATGTCATGAGACTCGGACATGTATCTTAATGTAAAAAAGAACAGTGTCAGAAAGCACTTCAGACATTCCTATGTCAATGTTACTGGTTTGTAAGCAGTCTAAAAAAAACATTAACTTCCTTCATGTCTGTGGGCATCAAGACATGTTGCACAATTTGTAACTCTCCATGAGTGCAGAAACTGATCTTCTGCATAAAAGCCATGTATCTCCTATATCCTAAATAGAACCAATTCAGCTCAATCTAATGGCCTCGCTGTAGAACATGGCCTTGCTGTTCTCTTCCCTTGTTCTTGTAATGGCATTCACCCGGGGTGGGTTGAGCCGGCTCCAATATTAGAGTTTCATAGGAATTTGGAATTCACAAGTGGTCCCCAAACCCGCATGTATAGCACTCGAGATTTGATTATAGTGGTGAAGGTTTCGTGCAGGACCATCCACATTTTTTGAAGGGCCGAATACAGAGACCTGGTGCACTACGTGCCACAAGGTTCTGAAACGACCCTCCGCAGGTTTTGAATTCAGAGTTTTTCCTTCTCTTAGACATGTTGCCATCCAAGGCTATTGAACCCAGTCAGTCCTGCTATTTACCCATAGCTGGAGGGAGAAGAAGAGGATTCATACCTTTCCCAAGGGTATTAGCACTTAAGTGAATGTAATGGATCCAACTGGAATTCGAATTCGGCTCTCCGATTCCTCAATCCAATTTGATATCCATTATTCCACCGTGCCTCCATATGGCCTTGCTGGGTGGGGAGATACAACATGGATAAACAATTTAGTTGGCTCTCAGTGTTTGTTCATCTTGAGCACCATATGTTGTTCACCCAGTTTTCAGGTGTCCCAGTAGCTTGTCCAGCCAGATGCCACCATCAACGTAATAGCAGATCTGAGTTTCTCCAGAGTGTGATGCCTCATTGTGCTTAGGGTATGTAGATGTGAGAAGGGCCCAATTGAAAAACTGTATTATTAGCTTGTCTCTTCTTAGATCTGGGAACAGGTTTCTATGCATCACATGCACTTTGTAATAAGTATTCATGCTGACAAACTGCAGATTTGTGTCGATTCTAATCCAATTCAAACATACCAGATGCTTGTATTAATACTAAATACACTTGATGAAAATGTTTGTCTGCCTATGCAAAAATAGAGAAATACTGCACTATGAATATGGTGAACATAAAATTTTAACTCCATGACTCTTGCTGGCGTGGCTGAAGTGAGTTTGGGAATTGAAAATTAAAACGTACAATTAAACAATAGTTACTAATATTAATTTATATTGTATTTAAATACTACTAGTTATATTGAAATATTTTTTATTTTCTATTTATTAGACCAAAGCCTAAAAAAATTAAGCAATGTACATACTGGTCAAAATTCTACATTTCTTATGTAAAAAATATTGTGTAAGATTATCCATTTGTTTTTATTATACATTATTATATTTTATCCTACAAATCTATTCTCCATTATTGTGCAAATATATTCAGTACAAAATGGATTCCAGTCTTAACTAATACATTGGCCTTTGTTGGTTTTCCCTTTTTCGAACCTACTGGGAACACAACAGATGATGTCCAGTATTCTGAGAAAAAAAAAAAATTCAAATGCTTTGTACGTAGATTTACTGTCGTGAAAATGGGCATGAAACATGAATAAGCAGACATTTATTGCAGGACATGCTAAGATGATCATTAATATTCCCCATTGACAGTGCATTTGCTCTGTGTTAGAGCATTGTTCAATTTGTTTATGCCTGCATAATAAGAATTGAGTAAGTTTCCGAGAGCAGGGCAGGGTTAGCACAACAAACTGAGAAGGTAAAATGGCAAACTCACATTGAAACACTGGCTCTTGTTGTATAAACTAAATCATTATCTCCAAAAAAACAACAAAAACATCTTCCAACCTAAAAATATTCTCTGGTTTAAAATAACCTTTAAAAGAAAAAAAGAACCAGTCAGTGAATTAAAATCTAAATAAGAACAAAAAGTGTATATGAAAGATTTTGCACAGTCGTTGGAGGAAATAAACGAAAGAAATGAGTGACTCCCTAAAATATTAGACTTGAAAGACAGTCATAATCTGGAGTGTTACTTTGAAGTGAGGCAAAGAGAATATGATTGGGTGAAGAGTATAGCTTGGGCATGAGCAATCTTTTCTGACCAGGCTTATGGCTATATCATTTTGAAACACTGGTTTTCATATGATAAGCCTAGTAAGTACATAGATGGTATGACCTCTTGGGAATGCCAGGTGATATAAGTTTGGATGTATGGGTGGTGTAATAGATAATAGCTCAGAATTGTTAATTGGAGAGTTGAGTTCCAATTCCAGTTGGGTTTGTTAAATTCACTTACATGTAAATACCCTTAAGAAAGGTATGAATCCACCTCTTCTCCCTCTAGCTATGGGTTAATTAGTAAGACTTGTATCATAAAACCATTATTATCTCCCCAAAAAGCAAGAAAAAATTCTTACAATTTGAAAATCTTTTCTGCCTTTAAATAAAAGAAAAACAAATCAATCAAAATAAAAATTTTTTCCGACCAATAACTAGCATGAGAGATGGTTCATCCTAAGGTGGGCTGCACTACTAAAAATATTCAAGGTAATTTTTCATTGAGGGTACCATTTTCACTTATGAACACCAAATGCGTAATCATCTACCTTAGAAATGGAGAAAAGTTTTTTTTTTTTTTTTTTTTTGGACTATGCAAAAAAATAAAATAAAAATAATGTCTTTCTTCTTCAGAGAAAAAATATGAGTGTACCATTTATACAGTAAAAGATGCTTGCATATATGATCTTCCTTAGCAAAAATTACCAGTAATTTAAAATACAGAAAAAGTTAGCTTCAACTAGCAGCATGGCCTGGTGTTGCCCGTGCTTGATTCAAAAATCGTACGACTCAAACAGCAATCGCTATCACTTGACTTAAAATATTTTTGCCCTTCTTTGCCTTTAAAGGAGTGCCCTTTGATGTGCTGATGTTGCTACATGCCTTACTTATTGCCGATCTCAGACTGCAAATTTTTTCTAAGCTCTATACTAAACATTAAATCTGTTACGAAAAAAAAACTAAACAAAATGAACACAAAACGATCAGCTTTAAAAAAGGACTCGTAACTGGAAAAACCGAATGAAAAAAGAATGTTAACAACAAATACTTTTTCACAACCAACCCAGTTCTGCGGAATCAGAATCTACGTTGAGTTTAAGCAAGCGAATGAGCCAATTGGAGTAAAGTGCCATGAAGATCTAAATTTTTCCCACTTGTGACGAATGCAGCTATCAATTTTTTTTTTTTTTTTTTTTTTTTTTGCATGCTAGCATGCTAGTTAACATTCGTGTCAGTCAGCTGTTGGCTCTCAGGCTGGCATATAGAATCTTCCTGCCTATTCGTGGCAGCCAGCTATAGGCTCTCTACTCTGGCCAGTACAAAATGGCCGCAAACTACATAAAAACTGCCGTAGAAGCATGAAAAAATCAATTATTTCAGCTATCGATGGGAGTTGGGAAATGCAAAGTTGGTGTTGGTCTTCCTGCTAACTTGGAGCATGTGCATGTAAATTTTGGTGCAAATCCATCGAAAATTGCGGCTGTGCATTCGTTACACACACACATCCTGCTTTTTATAGATAAAGGTTATAAAATTCAAGAAACCTTGTACTTAATCATTGTTTATCCATGTGGTTGTATATGAAAGATTATGTGAGTGAACAAGTGAGAATGAAATGAAACAAAATTTTAAATGTTATTTTTCTTTGTGATATTAGGTGTGTTATTCAGAAACCTATAACAAGCTGCAGTTTTTATGCGTCACTGGTATCATTGTTTGGGATGAAGTGCAAATCACAAAAAAATGTCCCTGAAAGATTCATGGAGTGAAAGAGTAGACACATGCAAGTTCAATAGTAAGCTGCCTAAACAAGCCCTTTATTAAATTCACTATTATGTATTCCCCCCAATAAAACAACACTAAAACAATTGAATAAGATATTCTGTTTCTAGTATCTTTATTGGGGGGAAAAAAATCAGTATGTTATTTACATGTGGAATATTTTATCCTCATCTTTGTTGTTATGATTACAGTGTTTTGACTGTTATGCTCTCCAGCCTTCATTTGTTGCTTGTCATTTCAGGTAACGTTCAGAGAACTTTGAACTGAACAATTTATTTAATCTTGTCCCACTGACCATATCCAGGGATATCTTATCTACTTCTCATTTACTACTGCTCACTTATTGTTCCAAACTTTTTTTTTTTAACATAACTGTGGTTCGGTGGGCCTATCATAGGGGATTAAAGTGCTTGTCCATGTATTTGGTGACATAGTATTTGTTAGTTCAAGCCCAGGGTTGGGCAATGCAGACAAACTCATTGGAAACAGGGCAAGCAGTAACAGAGCAATACTAAATACAATTGATTTATTTTCTATGGTTTATTAACTATTTTCAGGTTATTTAAAGCCAGAAAATATTTTTAGAATTTTTTTTTTTTTTTTCTGTGATAATAATGATTTTTACTAATACTTGTTCTATATAACTGGGGGGGGGAGAAGAGATGGATTCATACCCTTCCCAAGGGTATTTGTACATAAGTGAATATAATGAATCCAATTGGATGTGGAACTTGTCTCTCCGATTAGCAATTCCAAGCAATTATCCATTATAAAAAATAACTGACAATTACTGTTTTCTTCTTTTTTTACTAATATCACTCTCATTTTTTTTTTTTTTTACTAAAATCACCGCCATTTCTTTTAACTAAAACCACCCCCATATTTTTTTACAAATATCACCCCTATATTTTTTACAAATATCACCCTCATATTTTTTTACAGATATCACCCCCATACTTTTTCACTAATATCACCCCCATTTCCTTCATATTCCATGCTAATTTGTGGACTCCATAGAAGATGCTTTCCTGATCACTAAAATCTTCCTCTTCATGTCTAGGGTCAACTGTTATCTTTCCTACATGTCCTCGTAATCTTCCTTTTACACTCATACAACAACCTCATTCACTAACCCTCTACCTTGAATGGCTCTTGGGCCTTACAATTAGTAAAAAAAAAAGACATTTTAGTGCTGCTTATTTATTTTCTCACCATGTCTCTGGGGAAAAGTGAGCATGTGCGAGGGGTGAGATGGTCAGAGAGTGAACATGCATGTGTTTCTAATACTTAGGAATGGAAAAACGGTCAGATCTTTATACGACTCTAGAAAGTACCTAACTCCACTCAATGGGCTCTGTTTTCAAGAGTGAGCTCAGACCAAAAATAGAAACCACCCAATCCTCTGTATTAAGTCTGAAAAGAGATCAAAATCATTTACATGGTCTTGTAGGCAATGAATTATTTCCTAGCTTAAGAAAGCCCTCTCCCATGTTAACATCCTAATCCTATCCATACCCTGTCACTATTTCCATGGAAAATGTTCTGATAAGCTACATTTCCAAGCTCCACCAGTCTAGCTAAGGCCTGCCATTTACACAGGATTGAAACCTCCTCATTTCCTTTGTATTCCATTGTTTAGAAAGAAGTCCGAAAGCTTTTCCCTGAGCCATGACTTTATGGAACAGACTCCCAAGAGTTAACCGTTTCAAGTCTAGAGTCAACCATTACCTATCATACATATCCACATAATCTGCATTTACTTCCTCTTCTATGTTCAACCTCATTTATTAACCATCTACCGTCAATGGCTTTTGGGTGAACATTTAGTGTAAAAAAACAAAAATGAAGAGAGAAAAGGGATAAATTTGAATCTAAAATACTATGACCATTTGTCCCAGGTAATGTCTGGTAACCATGCTAATATACTAGAAATGAGTTGGTGGCCAGGTGATATTGAGAGTTATGCTGTCTGCTCCTCTCCTCCTGCTCTTCAATTCTTAAAAGACGACAACAGCAATTCTTATATTAATACAAGAAAATGTCACAATTTCCATATCCTGACTGAATGGATAGCCACGACCAATCAACGTTCGAGGCATTTGCATTTATCGTATGGAACATTGATCTTAAACTAAGCAGTTGGTGTTTGCAAATATAAGTATCACTTCAGAAGTGTGTCGTGTTTGTGTTTGTATTTGTGTGTCTGAATATCTGTTTTTTGTTAATAAGAAGGGTTAGCATCAGCAGATAAATGCCGAGGAGGCTTTTTTTTTGTGTCAGGTGGAATTAATTGTGTATATTTTGTGCTTGTATAGTTACAGAATTACCATGGGTTAGTCTAGATCAAGCTCATTATTTTAATGAATTCGTCTTTATTTTTTATTTTATTTTATTTTTTTACTGTTGTTCACTCAATATAAGGCTCAAGAGCCATTCCAAGTAGAGATTTACAGAATGATATTGTGGAAAGTAGATAACAGTTGACCCAACTTGAAGAGGTTAAGATTGTAGTGATGAGGGAAGCATCCTTTTAGAAGTTTGTTCTTTAAAGTAGCTGTTCTTGGGAAGAAGTTGTCTGAATGAAACTTCCTCCTTACTAAAGGAATATAAAGAAAATGAGGATGATCCAACACTGTGGTATGATACCAAGCTTCAGACAAGCTTGTTATCCGTTACACCATGCTTTCTATTTGCGCATGAGTTAATTTGTCTGTTTGCATCTCATTACACTGCTAGCTCATGGACTTGAGAAATGTATGTAAAAAAAAAAAAAAGTTTGTAAAGTTCTTTTGTTATTAATGCAATCAGCAAACTGTAGTATGTCATCTACAACAATTAGATTTAAAGAAGAAATTCAGTAACCAGTATTGTATGACAGGAAATAGAGAATCAAATTTAATCTCCATCAGGGACCTTAATCTTAGTGTAGTTGATATTTGGGGACCTTGTAAACATACAATATGACCCTCACCCAAGCCTCCCACCAACTGGCCAATGATCATCCCACATTGCATTCTGATTCTTAATTTCGTTGGTATGCACTTGAAGTTGGAGAAGAGTGTACAGCATGCTCACAAGGTAACACAATGAAAGAAACGCCATGTTGAGAAATAAGAACATGAAACTCTGTTCCTCATATTATATGTAGGTGTTTTATTCAGATCATCACCCGCTCATCTGTGTGAGTAGGTAGATGATACTTGGGACAATTTCTGCTATTTCATCTCCTCTCCCTACCAACTCCTTGCTTATCTACTTATCCTGACATGGTGGCTGGCAGTATGAAATGGAGGCTTCCGAACTGCCCAATGGACATTAAGCATCACTAACCAAGGGCAGGTGAGAACTCTACCCAGATCCCAAGCATGACTGTTAATATAGACCAGTACCTGAATATAGACTATTTCTGGTTTTGTTGCCACTTGATCCCTGAATATTCAATTCACTCTTTACTTCTCATTATCCTTTGACTAAAGTAGATGCCGCTTAAAAGACCAAACTACAAAAGGAACCATCCACTGATTTATCAAAGAGAAAGACTTGAAATCAAAATAAAAAAAAAAAAACCTCTTCCCTTTCTATATGGATGTCTATTTTATCACACAACATCTGCTAAGGTACAAATAAAAAATATTTCAGCAAATGTATAAATTTCATTTGATTTTTAAAAAAATTAAAATAAAAAATGCTAAGAAAATTGAGATTTATGATTTTTTTTTTTTAAATTGATTCAGTTGAATTCAGTCAGAATTTTTAGCCTTTAATTCAGAATGTTCCTGGTTTATCCCTAATGTCCAAAATAAAAAAAAAACTTTCTTTTTATTGGAGCCAACATTCTTGTTCTTTTCTTAATCAATTCACCCCAAACAAGGTGATGTCACTAAGACACAAGTGGTTATTGGGTGTGAAAGAATGAAAAGACTTTAGAAATAACGAGAAACCTAATCCTAAACAGGATATAAATGATAAATCTCTTCTCCTGTTCAAAAAGAGCAGGGAGGAGTGTGAACTGGACGATAGATGAACCTGTCTTCTACATTAAAAATATAGATTTGAAGTAGACTTTAGAACGAACTGGAAACCTAATCCTGAATCAGAAACAAGTGATAAACCTCTTCTCCTGTTCAAAAAGACCAGGGATGGTGAGAACTGGATGATAGATGAACCTGTCTTCTACATTAGAAATATAGGTGATACTTGGGATGACTTCTATGTCAGCTCATCCCCCTACTATCTCTTCACCTATTTACTCATCTCGATATGGAGGTTTTGGAACCATTCAACAGACATGTCTGCCTCTTGCCAAGGACAAACCAGAACTCTTCTCTGATTCCAAACATTACTGTTAATAGAGACCAGCACCCGAATGTAGCCTATTTCTGGTTTTTTGCCACTTGTTCAGCAAACCCTCCCCCATCTGTCCCTTTACTTTTGCATTACATTTCAATTAACTGTTGTTTTTCATGCTGTATTTAAAGCATTTTGAAGTGGATGCCACTTAGTTCCTTTTGAAGTTTGGTCTTCTGTCTACTGGTCCATGAAAGGGAAACACTTGAGATGGAGATAAAACAATCTCTTCCTCTTCTTCATGGGTGTCTATAGTATCACAATCATGTATCTACTGGATTCACCCTAAGAGATTAAGAGATACCAGAGTAAGTTTAGGATTCAGTGTCACCTCAGAAAGACAAAAGACATGGGAGCCATGCAAGTTGATCTAGAAGGAGACTTCAAAACTACCAAGTGTAATATTGGGCTTCAAAGGATGTTGGTGAGTGCACCAACATGAACAAGAAAGTGAACTCAGCAAAACTCCATATGTATACACACACACACACACACACACACACACACACTGAATAATAGAATATTATATAAATGCTCAGCCTATGAGAGGAGAGTGAAAATTGTTCCTATTTCTCATAGAAGATCGAATGTTCAAAGAAAGACCCAAAACCACATACCTTTGATTCAACTGACATTAATATGACAGTCCAGAAGTGGATTAATTATTTTCATATAATTTTTATATATGTGAAATTTAAACTCGAAGATTTATCATCAGACATTACTAACATTAAACAAGAAAAATAAGATCTAAATGAATTTGCAGAAACAAATATAGGTCAATCTTTAAACAAATTATCCACAGAAAAATTTAATTTTGTTCGATAGTTGAATGCTATATATATATATATATATATATATGTATGTATGTATGTATGTATAGTCATCTACAGACAGACTGTTTTTCTGTATCAATCCGGCGTTTGAATTGCAACCCAAGCAATTTGACATCAGTTGAAGTCTCTCACACTTAGGCCATCAGAATACGCTATGGAGAAATGGAATTTTTAATGCACTATGCACAAGATATAAGCAATACTGACTACTAGAGGGCTCAATTCATAGTGAAGAGCATTTAGCATTAATCAGCAGTAGTCAACAAATTTCCTTACTTCCAAAGTGCTCAATTTACAGAATGGAGCATATATATATATATATATATATATATATATATATATATGGTGTATCAAAAATACTTTTACAAACTTTGAGGGTAGGTCACTTACACCAAAATAAGGACAAAAATCCATAGAAACATATTCCCACAAATTTTTTGTTTTTGATTTTTTTAGTTTAAAACAGTTTATGCTTGATGGTGCTGTGTCGTCATGTAGACCAGGTTATGTTTGTCATTCGTGTACATTTCTAGCTAGTCTGTCTTCAATCTTTAATCTGTGAAGTAGTGTGTTAACTGAGAAGTGTTCCATTTGACAATAGCAGGAGATTTATATTGTAAGCAGGCAGAGATGATTTTTTTTACATACAGCTGCACAAATGGTAATGGACATGAGGCTGCAAGGCTGTATCAGATTGTGTTTCCAGGCCAAAGGCAGCCAAGTCATCCAATTTTTGCTGCTGTTTATCATCATGTTGCTGAGACAGAATCTGTGGTATCACAAACTGGATCAAGGAAGACTGAGATCCACTCTTATGCCTGATCATGAAGAACATTCTACAGGCTGTTGGAGATGATCCTGGTATGAGCACACATCTAGCATGTCATAGTACCACATGCAGGGTACTTCAAGAGAAGCCCTTGTATCTAAAGCAAAGAAAAGAATGTTTTAGTTTGTTTCATTGTATTTTATTTAAGTAGATAACGTTCAATTTTGGTTCAAAATGTTTAAATCTTAGATTTTTTTTTTTTTAATAAAACAGCAATTTTAATTTTCTAAATGTTATAAATTCTAAATAGTTTCATAAACTGAAATTACATCAATTTGGCAAACTCATATTTATTTTGATTGTCTTATTGTTATAATACTGGTTATAAAAATGTTTTTTAGTTTGCTACAGTTGTGTTGAAATATGGTGCTAATTTGGTTTGCAATAAATAGTAAAATACTCAGTCAGTATGTGCCATGTGTGATACACACTTAGGTGATCATGTATCTTTCGATACATGACTGACGAGGCTGATTTTTTTTTCCGCAATAGGTTACCATTTCTTTTTGCGGTAAACCAGTTGCCATCCAAGGCTACAGAACCCAGTCTGCCCTACTATTTACTCATAGCTGGGGGGAGAAGAAAAGGATTCATACCTTTCCCAAGCATATTAGCACATAAGTGAATATAATGGATTCAATTGGAATTCAAATTCAGCTCTCTGATTCCTCAATCTGAGCTGCTATCCATTACTCCACCGTGCCTCCACCAATATAAAACTCCTATTGGTGGAGGCAAATACTATTATTTCTTAAAGAATATTTTTTTTATTGACAAACAAAAGACAGCTATTCTAGTTCATTTAAAGAATTTGCAATAGGTTTACTTCAAGCTATGTAAATATCACTAAAATATATTAGGTTTGTGCAAAAATAATGACGTACTAATGTCGTTTTTTGACGTATTTTTTAACGTCAAAAAATGACATTATTACGTCATTATTTTTGCACCAACCTAATATCACCAGTAAAAGAATATTCAAGACAGGTGTGGGCAAGTTAGGAAAAGAAAGTTTTAATTTGTGTCATTGTGTTTCAAGTAGATAACATGTTTGATTTTACTTCAGAATGTTTAAATCTTAGAAATTTTTATAACACAATGACAAAGAAATCTAAAAGAAGTAGATTTCCTAGATGTCACACACAATCTAAGAAAAGGTACATATCAACCATATATTAGGTTGGTGCAAAAATAATGTCGTTTTCTCACATATGTTACTATGTGAGAAAACGACATTATTTTTGCACCAACCTAATGGAAAACCAAACAATAAACCACTTTACATATACACATCTTCCAACAACTCGCCAATAATAATCAAGCAGATCCCACAATTAATTGACCACAGGTTATCTGAGAACATCAAATGAGAAACCCTCTAAGACTTTCAGTTGACTGTATCCATCAGAGGGAGAATCATTAACAACTTGGGCTTTGCTGATGAGATCGACTTGTTGGGTGGCAGCAACTCTGAATTACAGGGTTTCACCAACAGATTAACAGACAGAGAGCAGGTGTGTATGGAATGGAAGTGAACACTGAGAAGACTAAAGTCCTGGTCAATAGCACAACCAACATCAGGGCCCAGATCTTTATGAATGGAAAAAAACTGGAAGAACTGGATGCTTTTAAATACCTTTCTGTTATCCTCACCAAAGATGTATATTCTACAACAGAGATCAAGACAGTCTATGACAACATCAGCAATGACAAAACTCAGTAAGATTTGGAAGAGCAAAAACATCTGCTTTCCAAACAAGATGACGCTCTAAAAGTACCTGGTGTTGTCCCTACTGTTTTAGAGATGTGAAAGTTGGACTCTGATAGCAGGAACCACCAAGAGAGTCCAAACATTTGAAACTAAATGCTTCAGACACTTTCTCAGGATCTCCTGGAGAGAAAACACAAATGACTTTATACAGGGCCAAGTAACACAACTAGCAGGCTCCCAGGAGCCCCTCTTGGCAATAGTAAATAGGAGAAAGCTTTTTGTGGCTTAGACATGTCATACGCCACAATACTCTACCCAAGAGAATCCTTCAAAATATCTTGGAAGGAGGTAGATGTAGGGCGGAGGCAGTTCAAAAGCTGGATGGACAACATCAAAGAATGGACCAGGATGATCACTCCAATGCTGTTTTGTGAGGCAGAAAATAGATCTGGATGGCAGCTGATTGCACCATTGTTGCTCATGTCTCCTCTACGATCGGCCCAGTCATGAGATAAGATCTGACAATGCTTCCAATGAAACAATCTTCAAGAAAGAATATGAAAAAGTCCTAAAGGATGGTGGGTTTTTGACAACAGTCACATACATACCACTCAGTACAAAAAAAGCCAACAGGAAGAGAAACATCATATAATTCAACTCACCATACAACAAAAAATATAAAAACAAACGTAGGAAAAATATATGTGAAACACATCTGCCCCATCAAGCACTCCCCACAAGATATTCAACAGCAACACTGTAAAAATCAGCTGCAGTTGCTGTCCTGGGTGTGACAAAAAACTATTATGTTGGTGCAAAAATAACGTCGGTTTTTGACGTAATTTTTAACGTCAAAAAACGACATTATTTTTGCACCAACCTAATACATCTGCATCTCAGGTAAGGCGATAAACTACGTCCAATAGGAAGGCCTCTGATCAGGAGGTTTTGAGGAGTGTGGAACCATCTCTTAGTTGCTGCTGTTCTCAGGTCCACTCTGACCTGGGTTGGTGGCATCTGTTGGAGTCCCAGCTGTGGGCAAATGGTTGGCCCCCAAACTTGGGTCAGAGTACTGTGAAAGTGTAAAAATAGGTTTTAATACTTTGTAAATATTGCCAGCTATACATTTTTTTGAAAAAAAATATTACTAGAAATAAGTTTTTGAAGGAAAAAATATTACCAGCAATAAAAATTGTTGGTATTAAATAACCCATTGAGGTTGACATGCCGTCAAACAAACCAAACTAAACCAAACCAATCAGCTACAGTTGTAGTTTAGAATTCCTTGTAGATTATCCAAATCAATATAATCAATATCCAAATCAATATACATCTGTGGAAGGCTGAATGGCTGAAACATTGTGAATACCCTACAAAAATGAGGACCATAGTCCGAATATAAATAGTGTAAATAAACATGGATTAGCTTTATATGCAAGAAAGAAATAAATGCATAATTTATAATCCCTGTTTGTATAACATTTAGATAAAAACATGGACAGGCAACAAAGATTGGAAGGGATAAGGGAGAGAATGAGAAGATACAGGCAAAGAGTAAGAGGAGAACAGAGGGTTATGATGATGATGATGATAATAATAATAATAGTTGTCAATGCGTGTGGAATTTTCATGGGTCCAGCTAGTACTAATGAAATAGCTCCATCAAATTATATTACAGTAATATAGATGTTATCAATATTGTGTCTTAACTCAGCTTTGAATATAAACTGAGCTCTGTAAGAATTTCTGTAAGATGCTTATTACATTGGCATTTGTAGAAAAAAGAACATTTCAACCCACACAAATAACCCATGACCTGTTAATAGTGAATTGCAAGAACGATAAAATGTGAGAAAGCATTCACTCTGTTTCCATGGAAATTATTGTCAGATAAAACAAGGCCATTCGCAAGAGTTATGTGAATATATGAAAAATATTTGCAAAACTCCACAATGACATGGCATTGAAATAAGACAATATGAATGTCCCCCTCCAAACCAAAATGGCTGTACAATACTTAAAACATTATTTCAGTTGTGTGTGTATGTCTCTCTGTTATCTCTTTTGCCTTTTAAAATACACGTGTGCATGTATATATATATATATATATATATATATAGAAATAGATTAAGTTTGACAATTATTTAATACATTTTCTGTTTATACATTATTTTAATAGATTCAATTTATTTAAACAAATGCCCTGTTTTTTAATTAAACAGTATAAATTACATTTACTGGCCTGAATATTGAAGGAATTGTAGAAAATGTGTTCTCCAACAGGAAATGAACCTGTGTTCTATATGGAACTGTCCCTCAATCTGACATGCTATACCACTTAGCTATAGAGAAGTGTCTGGTTAGAAAAGTCCAAATTAATGTTTTTAAACAAATTTTCGATCTTTCCCAAGTGATTATATCTGCTCAAGAGATGTACCTTAATGTAAACAGTGATAAGATATGAAATGGATTAAGTTTGACAATTATTTCATATATTTTCTGTTTATATGTTATTTTAATAGATACAATTTATTTAAGCAAATACTGTTTTTTTAATTAAACAGTATTAATTACTGATATTTGCAAAATTTATATCTTTTTTTGGTATACAGTCTTTTACAAGTAGATACATGCTGACACATATATATATTCAAATTCTTAATACAAGGTTAGCATGCATCTACTTGCAAAAGACTTGCTTTATCTACGGATAAATTTCCGCCACATGTGAAACGAAATAACATGTTCACATGCTACGTATAAAAAAAAAAAATCAAAAAAAATTAAAGCTCCTGACTTTTGTCCCAATCATACATGCCCTCCGCCCCCACCCCCCATACACAAGTACTATCCTTAGTTTGGAGTATGTGGCCATTTTTTTTTGTTTTCATTCTTCTTTCTTTCTTTTTTTTTTTGTTCTTCCTTTGTTCCTTAATTCATTCGTTTGATTCTTATGGGCAGGATGATTATATTTTGTCTAGCCCAGGCACTCATCCTCAGAAGAAAACCATAATGGTTATCCATACAAACCAGTAAAATGATATTACAGATCAGAAGGGCTGGGGATTCAGCAGATACTACACTCTGATCGTTGTGTGAATAATTTGGGAAAAGATAGTGTAACACAATTTGTGAAAAATCTGAATTTCATTTTGGCCTGCTCATGTTCAATTTGCACTGATACTCTTGAGAAAGGCATGAGTTTACAATATTTATGACCTGTGTCCTATTGTCAGATCTCTTAACAAATATCTTGTCACTGGTATGTCACAGTAGTTGATGAAGAAACACTCTACTATGATGACCTTACTTGCCTCTTGGCAAAAGGATTGAATCCATTTTTCCGTGAGCTCTCTCCCTTTGCCAGATCTCTTAATGGTTGAAGGGAATGGTTACATGGACACCTGTATAAACTGCTCTTACATAACTAATTAGGAATGGCACTAGCAACAAAAAGTTATTGATCAGAAATTCACAGGGGACAAATTATATAATCTCCCCCCCAATCTTTATTGCACCAACTAGAAAATTAATTCATCTTAGCTTTATAAGAGTGTATTTGTAATTGTTCACTGAAAGTATATAGTGCCAAAATGAGATAATCCTTGTTAATTGGAGTTTTACCTTGTAGAATTAAAAAGCACATTTAAAAAAAAAAAAAACGCGAGCAAATTTTTACAATGTTACCAGGTTAAGCCCTGCTCTACAAGTATGATTTCACATGACAAAAATCCACCACACATGTTTAATTATTCATTTTGGAATATAGCAGATTTTGATACATTTTTTTTTTTTTTAATTTAAATTCATGCTTTTTCATCTTTTTTTTATATCCTTTTATTATTATTTGTTCTTTTTATTCTTATTTTTCTTCATATTTTTTTGTTTTTCTCTCCTTTTTTCTTCTTTTTCTTTGTTTTTTCTTCTTTTTCTTTGTTTTTTCTTCTTTTTCTTTGTTTTTGCTTCTTTTTCTTTATTTTTCTTCTTTTTCTTTGTTTTTGCTTCTTTTTCTTTGTTTTTTCTTCTTTTTCTTTGTTTTTTCTTCTTTTTCTTTGTTTTTTCTTCTTTTTCTTTGTTTTTGCTTCTTTTTCTTTTTGCTTCTTTTTCTTTTTTCTTCATACTTTTTCTTATTTTTTCCTTTTTAATTTTCCCTCTTATTTTTTGTTTTAACTTTCCTATTTTTCCTCTTATTTTTTCTTCTTATTCATTCTTTATTATTTTTATTATTCATTCTTTTTTTTAATTATTCATTCTCTTCTTTATCATTATATTATATCTTTATTATAATATCGTTCATTTTGTTTTATTATTCATTTCCTTTTTGTAGAGGTGGGGATGTCATTCTTTTTTCTTCCTTTATTTTTATCGTTCATTCATTTTTTATTTTGCTCACTGTTCTTTCGTTGGCTGATTTTAGTCTGGTAGATTTTGTCCAGCCGAAACTCCCCCACCCACACATGAAATAAGAATAACGATATTCACACCAGTTAATTTTGTTCTGTACTAAATAGTCTACCTCAACAAATGCTGAATCAATAATGAACGAAGAGAAAGCTATCAATCGGTTCAGGAATAAAACACACAAAAGAAAATTGATACTTTATCGCTCACCTACACACGAATAGGTGTGCATATGTGTGGAGGTAGAATGACTAATGGTATTGAGTATCGTGTTTACTGTTTATCGTTTAGAAAAATCATTAAAAAAATACAAAAAAATGCACAATTTTCTCTATTCACTTTACTGACTGAGAATCGGAAAGCAAAAAATATCAAGAAAATTTAAAGTTGTAATTATAAGTTGCACAAAAGTTAACTAGCATAGTACCTGTCAAAAATTATTAATTTATTTATGCATGGATTGGCACTTTATCATAATGTAGTATCTGTGCACTATGTCTAAAGTGTTACACAACATATGTATGGCAAGCCACTTGTGTACCTATCTGCTAGGTTGGCTAGCTAATCCCTGTTGTAGATGCCTACACAGGCATATTAGTGTTTGCTCGACACCCACTGAGCCACCCTGTAGTTTATACTGCAACTATGCTCATCAGATCCTAGTTATATTTTTCTGAAAGAGTGCAAATAGTCTGGCATAATCACCAGTTTGAACAAGACTAGTATGCTTGAATCCTCAGTCATGATGACTTGTGACTTTGTGTTAGCACAACCATTTTTCTGAACATTTTGTCTGCACAATTTCACTCTCAAGGCTTGGATCAGCCTGTGGTATGGTTTTTAGGTACTTTTCAATTCAGAAGGCATATCCCCCCCACGCAACACATGTGTGTGTGTACCTACAGTTGAGGCCCAAATTATTCAAGCCCCTGCAAAATTCAAAGTTTAAAAAAATATATTTTCAGTAAAGGAATGCTATTTGTTTTTTAGGATACTAGAACAAGAACAATCTACCCAACTAGATTGAATAAAGTGCTCAGCTCAGAATTACAGGTACATTATCCAGATTCACATCCACCCAAGTGATAATGAGGACAGTAGTCCTCATGCAAATTGTGTAAATAATGATAACTCCTCATCCCAGAAATTTGTGGTATCTGCCCCCTTTTGGCAAGGCAAATAAATATTACTGTTTCCACCCTGTCTCTTTGGGATTAGGATCAGCCTTGTTTTGGTCTTCAAGGAAAGACAAAACAGAAAATTGATGCAGATATGCCTGATTCCTGGAGATTTTAAATGTTTTTGCAGCACAAACTAGATAATTAACACAAACCTGTATGATATTTGCCCTTATAGGTGATAGAATACGTAGCAAAGTCAGAATCGATGTTCTAGTCTAGCTTTTTTTTCCACCATCATCCCAGAACCATCTTTAAAACAACTTCCATCATTCTGAAGAAATATTAAAACATCCTAAAATCAACACAAGGCTGTGATTGGTCGAGATTGGTAGGCAAGTGCAAAAAAATTACTATGTTTCTGAGATGAGGTATTATGTACATTATTTACATTATTCGGACTATTGTCCTCATCTTTGTCGCCATATTTATTACAACAGTGATTTCCCTTCTTTCTCCATATGCAGAGAGAAAAGGGAGATCACCGCCCACTGTGGAATCAGGTTGAGATCATAGACAAGGAACACCATTGGAAAATTTGTAAACTTAAGGAATCAGCACATATGCTAGGCCACAAAAATCTCCTAAGACGACCAAGCATAGAAATGAATATAATATGGGAACCAGTAATAAGGAGTGCCAGAGAAAAGTAATAGTAACAACAAAAATTGCAATATGAGCTCTGGTAAAAACATGTTGGTGCAAAAATAATGACGTAATAATGTAGTTTTTTGACGTTATAAAAAACGACATTATTACGTCATTATTTTTGCACCAACCTAATATCTAAACATTTTGGTAAAATCCCCTTGAATAATTTTACACAGAAATGTTCTTAATTAATTTCATGCTCAGAGTAACTTTTAACATACCTTAAGAATTTTTCTAGATGCATTTATTTTCTATCTAAAGAATCTTAGAACATTTCACAATCAAAAAAGTTATTAAAGTCATTATCCTAACACTTTCATTTGCCTAGTGTTGTGACGAAATTTGTCTGGTCCATCATTTTTGAAAATCTCTTGTATTTTCAATTTAGTTTGTGATAAGCAGATAACAAATTTTAAGAAATTAATCACTTTTAGAATAAATATAAGCAATTTTAATTAAGTTTTTTGCCATCCCAGCAAAACTGAATAAAACAAATTATTCCAAACTAAAGTTCCATCATCTCTGGGATGACAGGACAAAATTGATCTTGAGCTCTGAAACCTATATAATATCAAAAACTATATTGATTTGCATTTTCTTGCTTATGTTCAATACTTCCTAAATATTAAACTACTAGAAATTAAATATAATATATTTAATACACATTTAAATAGAACACATATATTTTCTTTATACTAATATTTAATATATTAAATATAGAAATCATAAAAAAACATTAAAATATTTTAGAAATAAATTTAATAATTTAAATAGTAAAGTTTTAAAAATGAATTTTGTAACAAGACATAACATCATTTACAAATAATATATTCCTATCATGTCATCAATCAGATATTTATCATATATAATATGATATTTATATATGATAATAATATAATTGATAAAATATAATATTTTAAGAGTTTTAATATTTTAATTTTTAATTTTCCATTTTATTTTCATTTTCCATTTACAGTCAATTTTTAATATTTTAAGGATAAAAATATATAAGCTTATATAGTGATATTTATGTGTGTTATGAATAATCATGAGTGGTCTCCCATTGTTTTGTTACTCTCATATTTGAGAGAGCTATTTCTATTTACTGGGACTATAAAAGGACACTGTATGCAAACCTTGTATTCTCAGTTGAATAAAGCTTTCTGAAAGCCTACAT
Source organism: Acanthosepion lycidas (assembly GCA_963932145.1). NCBI lineage: Eukaryota > Metazoa > Mollusca > Cephalopoda > Sepiida > Sepiidae > Acanthosepion > Acanthosepion lycidas. The sequence goes on along the minus strand of OZ010597.1, from coordinate 81,115,518 downwards.
TCATTACAATATGATAATAATTATATATAAGATAATATATTATATTTATCATTTCGTCTATCAGATATTACCTTTCATTATATTACATATAATATATTCATAAAGGATGCAATATTATTCATGTTCAGTACTTCCTAAATATTAAACTACTAGAAATACCATTGAATATAATCTTACTTATTATAAAACGCAGATTGTGTATGTATGTATGTATGTGTGTGTATCTGTTTGTTTATATATGGGATCGTATTTCCTACATTTTTCAACTGATTTCAACAAAACTTCACAGGACTACATAAAATTACCTGGCAGTGATTCTGACAGCACCAAAAATTGGAAAAACACAATTGTTTTTGCACAAAATCAATTTGAAAGCACGAGTAAGGGTATTGCACCTGGCCAGAAGTTACTGCCAGCTACTCAAACGTCGAAAAGCAGAACGAATGCCGTTAACTCCGGTGACTCAGTATTTTTTTTCAGAGAACGATACACAAAAAGTAAAACAAATGAAACATAAACATACGCAAGTCCTCCTAACTAAAAATAATAACCGGAAACTACTTTAAATATACATGGTATCCAAATGAAACCCATGTGTACAGTCAAAATGCAGAAGTTAATTTTTAGTCATCGACCAAAAGATATTGCCGACATAAACACAGCCAATTTCTTCCACCAAGCAACTTGGCAAAAATATTTTAAGTCAAGTGATAGCGATTGCTGTAGGAGTCGTATAATTTTTGAATCAAGCATAAGCAACGCCGGGCCATGCTGCTAGTATTTAATATAAATTTGATTCATTCTTCTTCATATAAGGACATGGGTAATCATGACTCCTAATCCTTTGTACTCTTAGTAAGGTTTGTCTTCTGCTTTCTCTCCCAATCCCTGCTTTACAATTCTTTTACACATGCTCATTAGGTAGGTTACTCATTGTTTTCCTCTGCTCCTCAATATGTCTTGTGGGTGTCATATTCCCCAGGCTCTTTCCCCTTACATGTCCTAGAAATTTCTATTGTCTCTTTCTGATTCAAAGTATTAGCACCCATTTTGTTTCCATTTTCTTTAAAACGTCCTTTTCACGTGTTTCTTCCATGTTATTCTCAGCATTCTTCTGTAGAGCCGTAGTTCTGTTGCCTCAAGTCGCTTCTTCATCTGTGAAGAGATTGCCCAGCATTCATTGCCATAGAGGAGCATTGATATTACAAAAGAAAGGTATACTTTATCATTTCAGTGTGTGTGTGTGCCCAAAAGTCTACTACTATTGATGAGAAATAAGGATTATTTTTTATTTTATTCTATTATTTTTATTTTAAGAATCAGTAAAGGCTGGTTGCAGTCAGCATCATAGTCTTTGTAAACTCCATCATCCTTGCATCATCTGTAGAGTATGTACTTTGCCAGGACTAGATATGGTTTTCAGCTCAGAATTGTTCTTCCCTTAGACTGATTGTCAAACAAGGCTGAAGAACCCAGTCTACCTTACTATTTAATCCATAGCATGAAAAGATGGATTCACACCTTTCCCTTGTCCTGGGTATGATGATAAACTACATCCTTTGAGGAGCATGGAACCACCTCTTAATTGCTGTTATTTCCAGGTCCACCCTGACCCAGGGTGGTAGCACCTGTTAGGGCCCCAACTATGGGTAAATAGTTAACTCCCAAACTGGGGTCAAAACACTATGAAAATATAAAAATACTTTTTATAGTTAAAAAATTATCAGCAATACATTTTTAAAAAGAAATTACTAATGTTCCCAAGAAAATTAAATTTCCTCATTAAATGACTCATAATTTATATGCTACCAAACAAACAAACCTTTCTCAGGTGTATTTGTGTGAAAGTGAATGTAATGGACTCAACTGGAATTCAAACTCTTTAATTTCTCATCCCAAGCTCGTCTCCATTATGCCACCCACATATCCAAGAAATTTAAGAAATTAGTTGCTTTTAGAATAAATATAATAGAGGTAAAATGATCAGCTCCCTGTGCCACTTCAGTAAATACCCGATTCCTCATGATATCCTCCACCTTTATAAGAGCCAGATCAGGCTGAAAATGGAGGACTGTTGCCATATTTGGGCGGGAGCTGCCCCAACCGCAATCTTGATAGTTCAAAAGCGTCTCCAAGTCCTTGTGGGAGAAGAATTATTTTCCACCCTCCAACCTCTCTCTCACAGGCGAGACGTGGTGAGTCTCTCACTGCTCTATCACTACTACCAAGGAAAGTGCTCGGACAAACTCCATTTCCTGGTTCCATCAGGTCTGACCTTCATAGCTAGGATCCACCATGTCACTTACTTAATAACACACCACCCACATTCTTTCCGTATTCCATTGACGAGAAGTAAGTTCAACTCAACATTCCAACAGCTTCTTACTGCAAAAGACTGCCCTATGGAACAGACTCCCTAGAGGATGTTTCCCTGATTACTACAATCTTAACCTGTTCAAGTCTAAAGTCAACTGTTATCTTGCACTATTATCCCTATAAACTACCCCTTCATGTAATCTTCTACCTTGAGTGGCCCCTAGACCTTGTACAGGGTGAACCTTACTGTAAAAACAAAATTTTTTAAATTTGTATTTCCCAGGCATCTCTCCACAAAAAAAAAATCTAAACTGTTGTCCCAAAATAATGTTTTCTTGTCTCCTGGACAACGTTAATTTTAAGTCTTTGACTCTATTCTTAAAATGCAGTGTAGAAGCTATCATTTGAAGGACATGTTCACAGTTACCGTCCATTGAATATAATTTGTACTTGTCTGGGAAATGGCTGCTCATTAAACTTCGGTCTTTCCAGCAAAGCTGAATTGAAAGCAACTCATTTGCCAGGAAGATTTCAGAATCTACCATTTTGCGATTTGCTTGATTTTCTTTTACATTTTTTTTTTTTCTTTCTTAGCACAATTCTACTCACATGTGCAGATGACAGGGCTGTTGGTAATCGAATGCTGAGGAGTCCTTGGCCTCAGATTGTTTCCACTTATAGAAGAATCATGTCAGTCAAAGGTGTCATTGACAGCGCACTGGTTTGCCAGTTGTTGGCTTAATCAAGAGAAATCATCACTTAGCAAGATTCACTTTTTACTTTGAAGTAGTTCTTAACTTCAGCAATAATAACAACACAACCTAGGACCCAAATGATACATGAATGTTGTCGACATATTTTTACCATTCCTCATATTGGAATATCTTATTTTGAATTGTGATTTGTTAATCCATTTTTTCTATGTACAAAATAAAATCGATTGATTTGTTTTTACAGCTTATCAACCCTTTGTAGGTTATTTAAAACCAGAAATTATTGCATGAATTTTTTTTTTTTTTTTTTTTTTTTTTTTTGAGATAGTAATGATTTACTAATAAGTCTTAATAATTAACCTATAGGTGGGGAGACAAAAAGTGGGTTCATACCTTTTCCCAGGAGTATTTGTATATAAGCGAATATAACAAATCCAACTGGCATTGTAACTTGGCTCTCCAAGTATCCATTATCAATTACACCACCTGCACATCCAAGCTTACAACACCTGGTATTTCCAAGTGGTCACCCATCTAGGTACTGACCAGGCTCATTGTTGCTTAGCTTATCCATTAAACCACCTGCACATCCAAGCTTACAACACCTGGTATTTCCAAATTGGTCACCCATCTAGGTACAGACCAGGCTCATCATTGCTTAGCTTATCCATTACACCACCTGCACATCCAAGCTTATATTATGGTTTATGATCTTTTACTGTTACCCAGGGGTTGTTGCCACACAGAAAGGGAAATAAGCTCTCATGTCACCGATCTCCTTATCAAGTGTACACATGTATATTTTCATTCAATGACATGAAATATTTTAACAAAATTAAAAGAAACAAAAATTTAATATTTCTATTGATTATCAAATATTTTTTTAAAGCTTGCATAAAATCTTATTTGATTTCATTAGTTTTTAAATTAATGTTATTTTTTTTCTTGTCTCTGACTTTATTGCTTAGCCCAGAGTAGAGATTGTCTTGACTTAGTGGGAAGGGAATATATTAAGCAGGTGTAAGTCCCTCACACACAATGCCGATAGGCGCGTATATGTTGCATATGCACATCCAAATCACACGCTGTATATGATGGATAGAGTATCACATCTGCTTTTATAATATAGATTATCCCACATTGTTTCAGTTCCAATTTAGAAAGATAGGAAGAAATATTGAAATAACTCAATCGTACATGAATCAATGAAGTGTTTATAAATCAACATTTTCAGTGCGTCTTTTTTTTTAATTGTGTTTTTTTTATTAAAACTGTCTTTTTAATAAAACTTCATTTTTATTAAAACTACATTTTTCAGGTCAAACTGTGATCAAGAAACTTTGATTGATACACAAGTGCACTGAGTGTGTTGTTTAATTTTAAGTTCCTTTCATGTTTGTATATTTGTTTTAGATCTCAGTATGTTTTGCCAATGTTATTTTTGGAAGACATTGTTTACATTATATTCAGTTAACTCTTTCTTGTGATGCTCTTTGTTTTGCATTGATTGAATTTTTAACTGTTTCTGAAATGTCTGCAATAATATTTATATTGGGATTAGTTAAACTTTTTCAAGTTCAAAGTTTTCTAGGAAAATGGAGGTAAAAAAACAAATGCTTTGAATCAAAAAGCGACAACTGAGAGACAGCAAAAAGACAAGCATTGCTAAAAACTAGGAAGTTTGAAGAACCACAATCCCCCATGGCATATAGAAGACGTTATAGAATTTATAGGTAATGGGGCTAATTTTTATGTTGTTCATATCTTCTTTAATTTCTTGGTTTTTGTGGATTTTGTAGGATCTTTTTTAGTATAGTTTATGAATTAATGAGGATAATGGAGGATTTTAAATGTTTTTTTCAATGTATAATTCCTTTCAGGTAGATTTTTGAGGGCTGCAAATTTTAAGGGCTCTTAAAAACAGCTCTAATTATTCTTGATTTACTCACATTGTAACAATAACATAAAATCTTATTGTTGCAACGTAAGGAAAAATTTGAGGTCATTTAATTTGTCAATTTACAGCAGACATTTCTTTTAAAATCAGTATAAATTTTGAATTAACAAAATATCAGGAGAAAAGTAAAGTTATTTGTTTCTTTTTCACATGTGAATTCTGTTTAGGTTCAGTCTTTCCTCTTTTTGTTTATTATATCTAGTATTTTAGTTTTGTGTGGGTATATTAGTACATCCTAGTCATGACAATAAACTACATCTGGCTGCAAGTCCTCTGATAAGTAAGTTTTGAGGATCATGCTACCACTTCTTAATTACTGTTGTTCCCTGGGTCCACCCTGACTCAGGGTGGTAGCACGGTTAGAGTCCCATATATGGGCAAATAGTTGACCCCCCCCCAAACTTATTGGTGTAATGTAAGGAAAAATTTATGAGGTCATTTTCATAGTAAAAAACAAAATAACAGAAATAGATTTTTGTAAAAAATCAAAAAAAAATCCAGCAATACATTACTGTAAAAAATACTACCAGAAATACATTTTTGTAAAAGAAATGATTAATGTTCCCAAGTGTTGTAACCTAGGAATAAGAATAACCAAAACAAAGGTTGGGAATGGAACGATAATATTTATAACAGAAACAACATACAAGATTCGCCAGTGGCGTGTAGTAAGTAATCAACTGCTAGTGGGGAGTTGAAAATGAATCCTATAGTGAATCCAAATGACTACCACATACAGTATATTCTACTGTATCTATATGGATTGGGACATACCCATTATAGTCCATAGGTATGGTATAACACCTATACATACAGATGGCCTGATAACATAACCCTCCACCACGAATCCCCCACCCGGGACCTTGTAAAGTGTGATTCTCATAGTAAAAAAAAAAAAAAAAAAAAAAAAAAAGCTAATGTTGAAAAGATAGCAAAGGTGACAAAAAAGACTTAACATGAGCAAAACAAATTCACAGATTTTGACCAAAAAAAAAAAGTTCCCAGAATGACATCAAGAACTGCAAAAAATTTTTATCCTTTAATAGTTGACTGTGTTTTGTGTAATTTGTAACATATATAAATCTCAGTAGAATAAAATCATCTCAGATCCTTTTTTGGGTGACAAATTATTCACCACCCTGGTGGGATGTGGCAAGCCTCTTGCTGCTCTACTGCTATTTACACAGAATATGCAAGTTGAAGATAAATCTTTATGACAACAAAACACCATGCCACTTACATAAATGTCAAACAACCCATATTCCTTCGATATTCAATTGGTGAGAAGTAAGTTCCACTTGAGCAGCTTCTTCCCATGAATCACTGCTCTGTGGAATCCCAATAGGATTTTCCCCAATCACTACAATCTTAACCTCAAGGCCTATTGTTGTAACCTAGGAAAAGGTTACTGAATAAGAATAACCAAAACAAAGGTTGGGAATGGAACGATAATATTTATAACAGAAACAACATACATGATTCACTAGTGGTGTGTAGTAAGTAATCAACTGCTAGTAGTGACCTAGAAGTGAATTGCAAGTGAATCAAGGTGAATCCTATAGTGAATCCAAATGACTACTACATACAGTATATTCTGCTGTATTTATACAGATTGGGACGTACCCATTATAGTTCATACGTACAGTATAACACCTAGAAAATTAAATTTTCACATTAAATGACCCGTAATGAGTTGATATGCTGCTAAACAAACAAAATGATATATTATTTAAGCTTCATCTATATAGTAAAAATGTTTTTTTTTTAATATTTTGAAATGGGCTGCTGAGAGAAGAATCCATAGTTAGGCCAAATTCTTGTTTGTACTATCTATTGTATATAGAAATATATTGGTTTGTATAAAGTTGACAAATTCTAATGACTTTGTTGAGAGGTTAGAAGAGGTTTATTCTTGATATTACAAGATGATGCTTTAGAGAATTTTAACCGTTATCAATTGAGGATGGAATACGAAATGTCAAAATTCAAATATCCACTAAGACGCAAGGGGGGTGAAAGAGAATGAGAAGATTTTGGTGAGGAGAAAGTACAATAAAATGATGAAACTTAATTACCAACCTAGTAGTACAGTGAAATTCAAGTAGAATGGATAACTTTTTCTTTTCTTTTTTCAAAGTGTGATTACGTTTTTGTCTTTTTTTTTTTTTTTTTTTTTTTTTTTTTTTAGGTCAGCCGAAGGTTAATGTAACAAACAAAATTGTCCAATCTATTTTACGTGTATTTGTCTTTCCCTTTTTTCATCTTCCATTGGTTCACCTCCAAATCTTTATTCTTTAGATCTTCTTGTTGCCCAAAAGATCAATAGTTTCTGGCACCTGCCCTGTCTTACATTGATGTGCTGATTCATTCGTTTCTTCTGTCCATCAAACCAATTCTATCCAACTTGGAGGTCCCTCAGATGAAATCTAAAATTAGGCAAAGTTTTTTTTTTTTTTTTTTTTCCTTCAATTCTGAAAGATCTATATTTGGGTCTCTTTCTTTGCAACTTCTGCATCTTTTAATCTTTAAACTTTTGAGAATATTTAAAAGAAAAAAAAGATTCATGACAAAAATGAGTTTGGGTTAAATTCTGTTGAAAAATGTCTCAGATTTTATAAGTATTTAGTTCATTGTATTAGAGTAGTTTTCTGGTTGATAACAAGTGATGTCCTTTTAGAACGGTGGTTTTAAACCTTTTTTACCCAACTCACTCTTTTCCCCATATGTTAGAATGTCACCCCTTCCTCCATTTCCAAAATTGTCTCACTGAAAAGTGCATTCTAAATAATATGCATGTATTATTGACAAATTTTCATTCTTTTCCCTATTAATACATATCCATTTACAGATTATTTTTATAGAGGACTTTTACAAATTTAATAGCAATAGAAAATGTGAAATGGATTTTTAAATTTGAATAATATATATATATATATATATATATAATGTACAGTAATTTGTTTTCACTGACCATGTCTAGTGATATTTCACCTACTTCTTATTTAGAACTGCTCAATTCTTGCCCCGTTTCCTCTGAATCCAAGTACGCACTGCCCAAACCAGAGCTTGAATATAGAAACTGAAATCACCAAATTCACATATCAATGCTTTAATCCATGAGAATATTGTCTCATAAAACAATTCTGTGTGGCAAACTTGATAACTCCTCATCTCAGAAATTCAGACAGAAATTAATAATGGTTTCATTTACAGTCTTATTTTGATGTCTGGGAGGGGTTACAACAAATTTTGGTGTCTGGGAGGGGTTACAACAAATTTTGTTGTCTGGTGGGGTTGTACAGCAAATTTTGGTGTCTGGTGGGGGTACAACAAATACTAGTTAGTTTTAACAATATATTTATTTTCATCTACTGGCATCAAATATTCAGGCCAGTAGACAAAAATAAATAAATATACTGTTTAATAAATAAATGGAGCATCTACTCAAATATGTGTTTCCACTAAAAATAACGTTTAAGTAACAAAATATACAAAGTGGCCCAAAATTAGCCAAGATATTTTAAGATCCACAATACCATAGCATCATATGGAGTAGATATGGAAAATAAATTTATATTAGTTGTAAAATAATTAATTATTAAATAAATAAACTGAAGCAGACTTCAATAAACAAAAAGTGCAATCAAATTCACTTGAGTTCATTATATTCACTTACACACAAATAACCTTGGGAAAGGTATGAATCCACTTCTTGTCCCCCAGCTATGGGTTAATTAGTAAGACTTATTTCACTAAGTTTCATTGTTATGTTTAAAAAAAATTATGATCTAGAAATATTACCTTCAAAAGGTTGATAAGCTGTAAAAAAAACAAATCAATCTAAACAGCCAGTTATTGAGGAGGAAACAACTCTTTGCATGAAGAGGCATGGCACGTAGAACTAGAACAATCTAAAATAAAAAATACAAAACAACTCTTAGCTACACCATAGACATGGTTGAATCCAGTGACTTGACCCAAAGAGATGTGAGTTCAATATTTTGCTACAGCTCAGGTAAATGAAAAAACTTGGCGAGTTGAGTTAAGGGGAGATAACTGATACCGAGACGTCTGGAAGAGGCATGGCACATGGAACTAGAACAATCTATCCCATGGATGAAATATTATTTGGGTAGAGTAGTGGTACTTGGGACATCTTTGTCACATTCCATTGTTGCACAACAAAATATGTAGCACTGACTTTGACCGGCAAAAATTTTAACTGAAGCCACAGGGGCAATCCTCCTAGGCTGTACCTCTCCTTCAAAAGGAGGCTGGGGTCATTACCCAGGTCCTGTAGTGCCCCCAAAATCTACTCGGAATTAGCCAAAACAACTAGTTTTTCAACATATATTTCGATGTTTTTCGAAACTTTGTAAAACAATAAATTTGCAATATAATTTTGTGTAAACTATTGAAACTTGTTAAAATCAATATTTTTCAATCAATATCTAATCGATTTTCAATAACTTTAATGAATTTTCTAATGTTATGGCTATTAAACGCACTTTAAACTGACCTTGTGTTACATTCAGTCGTGACATAGGCACACTGAAAAATACAAACATCAGAGTTATTTCCATCTTGTCATTCATTTTCCCCCCGACATGCAGGTGTACATCAACATGGATCAGATTCAAAATGTCTTCCCAGTAGTTTGACTTATATGACTAGTTTTTATAATGATAGAATAAATTCATTACCAAATTGTTAACAACATTACATTAATTATCTTGGTATTTTCTCTTACAAAATATGTTTACTTTATTTACATTGTTTACATGTGGACTAATGTCCTCATTTTTGTTATTGTTATCACATTTCGACCATTGCACCCTCCAACCTTCATCAGGTTCCTATCAATCAGTTGGTTGGTTAGTTTTGTTTAGCGGCATATCAACATCTATGGACCATCCAATGCTGAAATCCAGATATCTCAAACACAACTTTATTCACTCAACCACAGAAATCTTGTACAAAATTTTACACTTTCAGGATAAAGTTATGTTTTTTTAGATATATAAACCTTCAGGGTAAAGTTATATATATATATATATATATATAGTTTGCAGATCATAGAATGTATTGGTGGTAATTTTACTATAAAAATGTATTTTTATATATTTTTTCGTTACATTGTCATTTTGCTATAAAATGTACTGTTGGCCATTTTATTATAAAAATCTACGTTTGATTTTTGTTTGAGGATTCAGTATTTGCCCATAGTTGGAACCCTAACTGGTGATACCACCCAGGGTCAAGGTGGATCTGGTAACAACAGTAATTAAGATGTGGTTCTATGCTCCTCAAAACCTCCCAATCATAGCCCTTGCTGCCAAATGTAGTTGATCATCATACCCAGGACAGAGTAAACTTCAGGGAATTTTGAACTGAACACTTTAATTAATAAACAGAGGTAGATTGTTCTTGTTCCATTGAGCAAACCTAAGGATAACTCATCTAGTGCTTATTATTGCTCAGTTTCCCTGCTCACTCCACTCTGTTTATAAATAAAATTGTTTTTGAGCTGAAAACAATGTCAAGTCAGTTTACTTGCTATTTATTTGCATGAATAAAGTTGTGTTTGAGCTGAGTTAGGATTTAAAGTTTATGGCTCAAACCTTCCATCTATTTTGTTCCAACTTCTCTTTGCTGATACTGCCATAAAACAAGGAAGATATTACAATATAATTTTCTTCTCGGTAAGATGGGTTAATTTGAGCAATCTTTGTGGCGGCAGGAGGACAAGTGCCATTTCGCATGTACTTAAATCATACCAATCTTAGCAATCTGGAAACTTTAATCTCATGATTGCTCTGGACTTAATCAAATTCTCAATTTGATCTTGCATGTCTACCTAAACCTGACTCAACTTGATATCATTAGCCACTTTTCAGGTTTGATCCTGACTTCGCTATGTGGAAGAACTTCTTTTTTTTTTTTATATATTAATGGGGGGGGGATACAAAGTCAAAATAGAGAATAAACAATTTGCTCTTGAAAAGGAGCTGTCTACGATCATCAGCCCACTCTGAACATCTCACCCATATCACTCCAGCCCTGCATTTACTGTCATTGATTTTATTTTAGACTGATTGATATGAGGTGGAGGACTCATTTGCTGCTGACTGAACTGCATTAAGAAATCCATTTAGGTAGCCCTCAGTTTATGATTGATCAGTTTTATTTTTTGTTCTGTGTATTTTTATTGTTGTTGTTGCTATTGAAAATTATGATTTATAATTTAATTAAAAAGCATTTGGAAACATTAAAAGACAGTTGAAGTATTCTAGGCCGTACATAAAGATCTACTTGAGTTGTGTATCAATTCTGGCTGAAGATATGATTTCCAGAATGTCATGATTTTCCGTGCACAAGGAACAAGATCAGTTTCAATAGAACAGGAATCAGCAAAGTTTTTGCATGAGCTGACCAGATTGGCAATATTATTTTAGACTTGTGTGCCAAGACCAACTCAAAATGAAATTTATATATATATATATATATATATATATATATAATGTCAAAATAGAAAAAAAATGCTTTTGATGTGTTTTTCAGTTTAATAATGGATTTATTTATATGTGGATTACTGTCTTCATCTTTTTATTTCATTACCACATTTCGACTGTTGTGCCTTCTGGCTTTCATCAGGTCTATGCTGATCCAGTTAATCTACAGGGAATTTCAAACTGAACTCTTCATTAAATCTGCAGGTATAGATTATTCTTGTTCCACTGACCATAAATAGTGATATTTCACCTACTTCTTATTTAGGACGGCTCAATTATTGCCTTGTTTCCTTGAATGCAACCGGGTGGCAACTGGTCTACGGCAGAAAGAAATGGCAATCTACTGTGGGGAAAAATCTGCCTTGTCACACATGGCACATAACTGACTGAAGCATAGCTTAGAAGTGGCACTAGTCTGAAAGTATGGAGCACCCAATGAGGATTAAACTCACTACTCAGTTGTAATTGATCTAGCAAGGCAAGCTTGCTAACCATTATGTCACATCAAAGGGCCCAATATTGAATTCTATATGGTCTGTAGATCAGATGAAATAACATGGCTGGTTGGATTTGATACACAAGCATTAGACTGTGCTTCCTGTTAGCAAAATTTAATGGAAATTTTTATCATTTAAAATTGACCTATATGAAGAGATAGTGTACTTCCTCCTTGAAAATGTTTACTTCCATAAATATATTGGGCCAAATGCTGAGCTTTTTTTTTTTTTTTTTTTTTTTTTTTTTTTTGGCAGAATATTTTAAAGCAAAATAAAGGTATGCACAGTGGTGAAAGCAGCTTGGAATAAGAAATCGGCAATCTGGGTTCAAATTTTAGTTAGGTTCATTAAATTCACTTATACTGAAATAACTTTGGGAATGGGTATGAATCTGTCTCTTCTCCCCTAAGATATGGGTAAATAGGACAGACTGGGTCCTATAGCCTTGGTTGGTGTTATGGTAATTTACCCACACATTCATGGACTCTCGTAGCTATAAATAGGAGCAGGTACTGCCTTTTGGAGAGGGAAGTTTCTAGCAGTCGGCTCTGACAGTTGGACCAAACACTCTTTGCTGTAATACTCTTGTTTGCATATGCTTGTATTACTGTTTCAGTTAATATATTTGTTTAACTCAATTCCTCTCTTGTGTCTTTATTTCTGGCCCTAAGAAGGCCACAACAGTTGGCAACCAGTGTAGGAGACGGATACTCAAAATTGAAACCAGCCTAGAGAGAGCTTGGCTCCATCAGGCTTGCTTGCCCAACCCACACCGCTGCTGCTATGGCTGCCATGTGATGTCCCTATGACCCTAATGGTTTATGGAACTTGCAATCATGATCTGTCATGTTAGAGGCATTAGTAAAAATAAATTCACTTCTTTCTCTTTATCTATCCTTGGGTACATCATTGGGCTTCAGGCTGCTCGTTTCTAATTGTAGAGCTGATCTCAAGAAGGCATTCACAAAAGAATTTTTTAATTTTATACATATTAAAGGACAAAATAATAAGAAACACTAAATGTACCAGAGTAGGTGTCTACAAGAAGAATTAGTTAGATATAAGCAACAACACCTAGTCTGGTGAAGTCTCTGGCCCTGTACTCCACAGTGAGGTCTACAGGGTTAACATGCATGACATAAAAATGCCAAAATTAATTGTTGGGCCAAAGTCTTTCAAGCTGAATATCTGACATGTTGGAGGCATTAATAAATGACAGTTCGCTTTTGTTCTGTTTATTTATCTGGCATGTCTTACAACTTTTAATTGTAGATTTGAAAGGAAGACCTCAGGGATACATTGAGAAAAAGTTCTTTTTAAAATTTTATACATAATAATAATAATAATATTAAAAGAAAAATAATAGAGAAATGATTATTTCAGAATAATAGCTTATTCCATACAGTTTGCAGATCAGATGAAATATCACAGCTGGTTGAATTTGGTACACAAGCATTACATTTAGTTTCATATCTTGAAAAATTTAATGGAAATTTAGCTCATTTAAAAATGAACCATATGAAGATTTAGTATACTTCATCTTTGAAAATGTCTTCTATAAATATGGTGGATTTGGTACACAAGCATTACATTGAAAGACATAAAGAATTAATAGAAATTTTGAACATTTAAAAATAACCAATATGTAGATTTAGTATACTTCATATAGGTCGTACGAAACCCAATAAAATGATGTGTATCAAATTCAACATATTTATAGAAAACATTTTCAAAGATAAAGTATACTAAATTTTCATATAGATTATTTTTAAATCATTGTTTCCTATCTTAAAAATTGAATGAAAATTTTAATAATCTGAAAATGACTTATACAAAGATTTAGTATACTTCATCTTTGAAAATGTCTTCTATCAATATGTTGGGTTTGGTACACAAGTATTATATTAGGTTTCCTATATTAAAAATTTAATCTCTAGCAACATTCCTTGTTGGACCAAATTCTCTGACTGTGTATCTACCTGGTGGGTTATTATATTTATATTACCAGTGATACATATTTGAAGGAAAAATATTACCAGAAATAGATTTTTGAAAAAAAAATATTACCAACAATAAAAATTTTGTTTGCATTAAATAACCCATTGAGGTGTTGATATGCCGTAAAACAAAACAGATTGGGTTCAATTCTCATCAGAACTGTTCTTAAATTCATTTTTTTTTTTATTTTAAAACATAATTTTTGATCTGTCTCTTTTTTTTTTTTTCATCTTTTTCTTAATCATTCAACCTACACTCTTGAAAACTTTAGTAATTATTATCCAATTAGTAACACCTCCAAATCACCATCCCATAATTTCATGCAATTAAATATTTAAACAGGATCCATGCTCTGTTACATTATATGGTTTCTTAAAATTAAAAAAAAATATTTGTTTTTAATTTGTAATCTAGTGTTCTTCATCAATAACAATATATAAAAAAGAAACTCTAGATAACAAATTTAAAAATTTCTTGTACATTTTTAAAAATCATGTTGTTACAGAAAGTGAAGGCCAGCGCCAGAATGGTCAGCAATTGGCTGGGGTGCCTTGTGGTCAGAGTATTCTAACAGTGATGGATTGTCTTTATCTGGGTTTTGGTTATAAGCTCAAAATGGGGCAAATTCAACAGAGGATCTCAAGTATTCTGAAGCATTGATATACCTCCCGCAGCCAGATTAATGACTGGCTAAGACTGCCCACAGTGGAATGCTGAGTCAGGGTGCGATGTTCATTCCTGTGACATCACACCTCCCTACTGCCTCTTATAATCTAAGGTGCTACCAATCTCCTAATAAAATAAATAAATAAAAGAAAAAGAAATAACTCCTTTTTATTGATACTATTTTATGTAGTAGCTTGGGGACCCCAGAGACGATGCAGAACGCAAGTTCCCAAATAGGCATCTATGCAGATGACACAATTATTTACTCCTGCCTCAATAGCAAATCCGGCATCGCTGACAAAACTAACCAGGCTGTTGGTCTCAAAAAGGACCTCCAATCAGTTGTCGACTGGGGTAAGAAATGGCTGGTTAACTTTAATGCCTTAAAAACAAAACTGCTCTCTTTTACCCACTACAGAGAACTCTCCCTGCCTCCCATTAGAATGTCTGATGTTCAACTCCACGAGAGCACCTCTTTGTGACTGGTTGGTCTCACACTGTATACTGACCTGAGATGGAACAAATACATTGAATCAAAAGCTTCATATACTGCAAGAAAAGTTGGTTCTCGGTGTCATGCCAGAAAGTTTTTCTCGCCCAAGTCCATCATTCAAATCTATAAATCAACCATTTGCCCTTGCATGGAATACTGCTGCCATATATGGTCTGGAGCCTCCACTGTTTGTCTTAAGGTCCTTGACAAAATCTAGAGACAGACATGCAATGTGATTGGCTCTGGTATCAGTGGCTCTCTCACAGATGTGTCATCGCTTTTCTTCAAATATTTTCATGGTAACTGCACTGACAAGATACTTTCGCTGGTTCTCAAACTGCATGAATTTAAACATGCCACTAGGTTGGCATCTCAGTCCCACCCTTTCACTGTCAAAACGGTTAAATGTAGTCGTCCCTTCTATTCCAATAGCTTCATGTCTCACACTTCCTGTCTGTGGAACTCCCTTCCTCTTACTTGCTTCCCCGATAGCTATAATCTCCAACTATTCAAATGCAATGTCAATTGACATCTCCAGATGCTTGATTTATTCCCCATCATTCTCTTCATCCTTTCCTCCATCACGACTCTTTACTATTGCTCCTACTCTCTGTAACTCCTTGTGTGCTAGTGGCACTCCTGCTTTGCTTGGTGTGAAATGCTTAAAAAAAATATATCATTCAGTTTCTTTTCTTCTTCCATTGTAAAATTCTTTAAAATTTGGAAATTGATTAATATGGCATTATTAGAATTATTTACATATTGTGCCACTGATTCTTTTAGCATCTTAATACAAGTATATCTCACCATATGTCAGTAATTTGTTCCATTAGAGGCAAAAAATGGCTTAAATCAAAAAAAGCAAACAATATGGTATGAGCATATTTTATTTTCACTTCAATAGGGGGGATCGATTTATGATAAATTTACATAGCAAACTGCACCCCAACCACTAAGAACTTTTATAAAATGAATAAAAGGATGTTTTTTTTATATGTTCATGATCTGGAATTGTTACTCGATAGTAATATAAAAATAAATTTGATGAAAAATGGTTATTTTTGCTTAATGTTCAACGGTAATATTTTAACAAAAGATCAAAAGAAGTCAAGATGACAAACTATGTCCAGATATCTATTTCGGACCATTAATAAAATTAAAGAAAGTCTGCAAATACAAAATGATGTGATGCATAGCGATAGGATAGAAAATCCTTTCAGAAAACTAAAGATATAATGAAAAGTACCCTGCTAATAAACAAACTAAAATTGCACTTTAAGAGACAGAAAGAGTTTATCAGGGATCAGAGAACAGACGAAGATAAGATATCAAAAGTGATAAAAATGACAAAAATGGAGGCAGGCAGGAAGGGCATGTAGCAAGATAAAACAAAACACAAAAGATAAATGGTGTAAAATTGATTTGTGTCAATGGATACCAAACATAGTGAGAAAAGATCAATTAGAAGTCAGGTCAAAAGTAAGATGATGGTGGGGTTGGCTGCTCAGACATGGCAGGATAACACAGTCATGGTCACTTTAGGATGATTTAGCAAAAGGCTTTCTCCTGCAGTGGATTGAAAAAGTTTGATTTTATATATATATATATATATATATATATATATACACACAGACACATATATATATATATATATATATATATATATATATATGTGTGTGTGAGTGTATTAATAATTACACATACAGTGGGCTATGATAAGTTTTTAGCCACCCTTGATTACAGCAATTTTCGCATGTTTAATAATGTTTCCTCTTCTTTTTTTTTCTTTAGACAATACTGTGTTAGTATCAAGCTACTCTCATATATGACCAATAGTTGACTTATATCTTGCAATAAAAGTTTGTGGAAGTAAGGAAATTAGTGAATTTCAACAAGGGCAAATAATAGGATGGCATCAGTGTCAAATAGAGAAATTTCTAGGTTTTTCCAGGTTAATCATCAAACGATTAATAATATTGTCAAGAAATTTAATGAAGAAGGCCATTGACATGTGGAACAATGTTCAGAAAGACCAAACAATGTGTCATTCATCAGAAAACCATTGTCAGACCATCAAAGATGTCGCCAACAGCATGGAAATGTCACCATATGCAGTGAGAAAGACTCTGAAAGAGCTAGGCTACCAAAGAAGAGTTGCAAGAAAGAAGCTATTGATTTCAGAGGTTAACAGGGACAGCCGTATGGACTGGGCGAGAGAATACGAGAGCAAAGATTATGAATTTTGGCAGTCTGTAATTTGGTCAGTTGAAAGTAAGTTTTGCCAATATTCGAATTCGAAATAGGTTTATATTTAGAGAAATCAGAATGAGACTTGGAACACTGAATGTCTGCAAGTGACTGTGAAACATGGAGGGATTGGAGTAATATTGTGGGGCACTGTCTGGTTTGGAGGGAAATCTGAGCTGATTCTTGTTGACAAGCAGTTGAATGGTCTAAAATACTGTCAAATATTATAGAAAGGATTACTCCCACAATTTGAAACCAATCAGATTGACAAGAATGTCTACTTTTTTCTAGAAGATGGAGTGACATGTCATATGAGCAAAGTAGCAAAGGCCTGGAAGGAATCACAAGGAATCAAGTCATTGCAATTGGTCGCCCAAAATCATGGCATGAATCCAATAAAGCATGTTTGGGAACACCTTGACTGAAGACTTGAGAGCATGCAACCAAAATCACGTCAGTGGCAACCCTTAAAGAAAATTGTTAAACAAGTGGCAAAATATGTATCAGACGATTATTGATAATTTGATCAAATCCATGAAAAATCAAATACAAGCACTGAAACTAGGAAATGGAGGACCTACTCCATACTAGTTCCAAATACTGTTTATGTTGAATAGGGATTATGGAATTAAATTTTCAAAATGGATGTAGTTTATTTCTCCTGGCTAAAAACTTTTCTTAGGCCACTGTATACCTATGTTTACAGTATGACTCAGAGTTTCATGGTTTACTCATTCATCAGGTAAAAAAGTTATGAACTGTTTAATTCGTTTTTTTTTTATTTATTTAAATTCTGAGTCGCATGGGAACAACACTACATTGTATGTGAAACCAAAGTTCAAGATTATTAAAAATATGATACAGCATTGGATAGTGTTTATAGGTAGATATTGAAAAATAAACTAAGGTGTTTAGTAAGTTTAATAGTGATATTGATCTGTTTATGGAGTCAACAGATAAGATTATTGTAATACAAACTAAAAAAGGTGTTAGTTAACAAATAAAAAGAATGGGAACATGGTATATATATATATATATATATATATATATATATATATATTTATTTATTATAATTTTATCATATAGACAAAACTATTTTACTCACTAGAAAGATGCAACTTGGTTTCAGTGCATTTCAACTGCAGTTCAATGGGTTAAAATCGAAAATGGTTATGAACAATCCTGCTTGTAGACAAGCCATATGCAGGATTGTTTATAACCATTTTTGATTCTCACCCGTTGAAATGCACTGAAACCAAGTTGCATCTTTGTAATGAGTAAAATGGTTTTGTCTATATGATAAAATTATGATAAATAAATAATTATTGCTCTATTATCGGTATCGAGCCCTCTTTTGGATTAATGCTGTGAACGTTGGAATTTGTATATTACTTTTGTTCTCATCACATCGGATATATATATATATATATATATATATATATATATATATGAGAGAGAGAGTGATATTATATCTATAATAAAAGAAAATAAGAAAAAAAGCAAATAAAATAAATTAATCCAAGTAAATAATAAACAAATTAATAAACCACTCCTGCCATAACAGTTGTTAGAATAGACTAAAAAGAAAAAATAAATAAGCAAAAACAAGTAAAAATAATCAATCCAAATAAATAAATAAATAAACAAATTAACTAACCACTCCCACCAAAATAACTATTATAATAGACTACGAAAATCAATCTGAAAATTGGATGAAAAAAATACCTATAATTACCTTCCCAGTCCAAAACAAACTACTAAATAAACGATCAGAACTCATCTCAAAAAATTTTTTACTACATTACTAAAAAAAATCAAAGACCGAAAAGAATAAATAAAAATATATCAAAATAAATAAAAAACAAGTAAAATAAATTAATCCAAATAAATAAATAAATAAACAAATTAACTAACCACTCCCACCAAAATAACTATTATAATAGACTACGAAAATCAATCTGAAAATTGGATGAAAAAAATACCTATAATTACCTTCCCAGTCCAAAACAAACTACTAAATAAACGATCAGAACTCATCTCAAAAAATTTTTTACTACATTACTAAAAAAAATCAAAGACCGAAAAGAATAAATAAAAATATATCAAAATAAATAAAAAACAAGTAAAATAAATTAATCCAAATAAATTAACAAACCACTCTACCAAAATAACCGTTAGAATAGATTACTTATAATGCACCACTGACTGGTATATATAGTCAAGAAAAAACCCAATACATCTGGCCTGATGACTGCATTTAGCATGAAACAGTCTGTTGCCTCTGAGTATTGTTCACTTCAAACATTCAGTTGTATGGATATGAGTTTGTAACCCTGGGTTTCACACTTTTGCGATCATCAGAAAAACTGGTTTATTTTTTAAAAATTGAATCTATTTCTGTTAGTTTGTGTTTGATTATGTTTAGGGGGTGGAATTCTCCTCTGTTTCCATTTTGGGATGATATGCATGCAGACATGCATACAGACAGGTGTACGCATTATAGTTCACACAAACAAACACATATAAACAATGCAAGATTAAGTGCAGATATATATCCATGTATTCGAGCATACATACGCAATTGTAAACCTATTTCAATGTTCAGACTGCCTTTGCTACAAACAGTCTCAATACTTTTGTGATCATCAGACAAACTGGTTTATTTAAAAAAAAATAAATAGATAAACAAGTTTGTCTGATGATCCCAAAAGTGTGAAACCCAGGGTCACAAACTCATATCTTTACAACTGAATATGTTAGCTCTATTACTGATATTGATCACTTTCCACTAAGTACTGCATATATAAAATATATAGAGAGAGAGAAAAAGAGAGAGATTTATATATATATATATATATATATATATATATATATATATATGTAGTAATCCTTTGGTATAATCCAGGCGAGTCCTATTAACACAACATAGAATTTGAAATATGTTAAAACTGACTCACAAAAGAGCGCTCAATGTTTGTTTTCATTAAACAGAGTAAATTTTCTTTACAATTGGAATTAAGATACCCTTAGTTAATGACCATTTTCACCTACAAATTTTAATTTTTCAAAATTCATAGGTGAAAATGGTCATTTAGAAAGGTATCTTAATTCCAATTGTAAAGAAAATATATTATGAAATGGACCAAGTCCGACTATAGATAATGGAAACAACCTGGATGTGGACCCGGCTACAATGTGCGATTGCGGCAGAAGATTTAACGGTTTACGCGGTTTGCGCATCCATAAGGCACGCTGGTGCAAACAACGTAATTTTCCTATCAGAGAATGTAAATCGAGTGATGGGATTATGAATCTGGACTACAAAATATTTTTTGGAGTCCTCGCTCGTCGCATGACAGATTTTCTTATAGGAAATGATTACATCAACACATCTGTCCAGAAGGCTGGGATACCTGGCTTCCCTGGTTGTCTGGAGCATGCACAAATGATATGGAACTCCATACTATCAGCCAAAAGAAATAAATCAGAACTCCATGTAGTATGACTTGATCTTGCCAACGCATATGGGTCAGTCCCACATCAATTAATAGGAATGGCTCTTGACTTTTTCAATTTCCCTGGCAAGATTAGGGAAATCATAATGAAGTATTTCAACTCAGCTTTCATGAAATTCACCGTTAAAAATTATACTACCAAGTGGCAACCACTTGAGATTGGTATCATGATGGGCTGTGTGATTTCCCCGCTTCTTTTCATTTTGGCCATGATTTTACGAGGCGCATCAACTACAGCCAAAGGAGTGATGACTGAAGAATAGCTAGTCCTTCCTCCTTCTAGGGCTTTTATGGATGATATCACAATTCTCGTCTCTTCTAAAATTGCTGCCAATAACCTGTTAGAGAAGTATCACGATCTTTTCATATGGGTGAGAATGAAGGTAAAGCCCAAGAAAAGTCGAAGCCTATCATTAGTTAGGGGATCTGTTAAGGAGATTCACTTCAAAATTGGTGATGACACGATACCAACAGTTAAGGAAATGCCAGTAAAGAGCCTCGGACGGCTGTATACAATCCCACTGACTGATCGACATCGGGGTACGGATGTTCATAAATCAACTCTAAATGGACTAATTTCGATCGATAGAACCTATCTGCCTGGCAAAATGAAGGCATGGTGCTATCAACATGGTCTATTACCCCGCCTTTTGTGGCCTCTTCAAATGTATGAAATTGCATTATCTCGTATTGGGCACATTGAGCAAGTGATCAATAAGTACTTGCGTAAATGGCTTGGAGTTCCTCCTTGTTTTTCGAAAGTGGGCCTATATACCAACTCCGGACATCTGCAGCTCCCTATACATTCATTGGTGGAGGAATTCAAGTTTGGGAAAGTACGCCTTCATATGATGATGAGAGACTCAGCTGATGATTGCATACGGAAGGTGCATCCAGAGATTAAATCTGGTACAAAGTGGTCAGCTGCAGAGGCCATACAAGAAGCAGAAACCAGCCTACGAATCAGAGATATCATGGGCGTGACTCAGAATAATAGGGCTGGATTGGGTAACACGACACACAAATACTTCTCCCAGGAGAATGCAAAGGGGAAAAAGGCGTATGGTAGTTGAAGAAATCAAAATGTTCGAAGAAGAGCATAGAATAGCTACTGCTATTACTCAAGCGAAACAGTGTAAATGGACAACATGGAATTATATCGAACCCATTAAGCTTTCGTGGAATTCATTAATTGCGTTGGAACCATTGGCGATATCTTTCCTTCTTCGATCTACATACGATCTTCTCCCAAATGAAACAAACCTGAAAATGTGGGGATACACAGATACAGATCTCTGTTTTTCGTGTCAAAAAGACCGAGGTACCTTGCGTCATGTGCTTTCTGCTTGTCCACTTTCGCTCCATATGTACACGTGGTGGCACAACAAGGTATTAGAGGTGATAAGGGATCTGATGAGAACACAATGTGAGACAGCAAATCAACAGCTTATGGAAACCAAGGAAACTAAGATTGAATTCCATAAGGAAGGGGAATGCCCTGCAAAGAAAAAACAAACAACCCCCAATATAAAGCTACTGAGTGGTGCCAGTGATTGGAAGGTTTCAGTTGATTTAATGATATCCTTAAAATTTCCAATACACATCACACAGACAGACAAGCGTCCCAACATTGTGTTGTGGTCCGACTCTAAAAAGACTGTCTTCCTAATAGAACTAACAGTCCCTTGGGAAAAGAACAGGGTGGAGGCGCACGAACTAAAGAAAAACCGGTACGAGTCACTGCATGCCGAGTGTATGGAAAATGGTTGGACGTGTCACGTGATGCCTATTGAGATTGGGTGTCTTGGGTTTCTGGGACATTCGGTCATTTCCTTCCTTTCAATAATAGGCATCACTGGCCGTTGGTTGAAAAGCGTTTCGCATTGCCTTCAAAAAACTGTTCAACATGCGTTAAGTTGGATTTGGTCAAGATCGAAACAAGCAAATAAAATGCACGCAACATCACGACCTAACATGCACAAGTGAGATATTTGCATGGTCGTCTATAAGGACTTTTACAAGCGTGTCAATAACGGCAAACGCGTTCAAGAAATTTTCATTGCAGATAGATTTTACTTAAAGGAACAATTAGTTAGCTTATCTTCATACCCTGCCTGGTGGCAAATGCTGCTGGTGGCGCCTGGGGTGGCGGTCCTGCCTTAGCCACCAAAACCGTGAGATCACCCCTGGTTGGCGGCTGATGAAGACAGGGTATCACACATGATAACACACGTTGTATGTTAAAAAAATATATATATATATATATATATAAGTTATGAAAAACTTGGTAATCTGTATGGGTAGTCCCAAGGAGGATGAAATCCTGAGAGCTCAATGTAAATCCAGAGCTAATATTTTAAAGAAAAACGGACCACTTTCATTTTTTTGTTTCATCTTTTGGAAGTGCTATCTGATGATCCAGTGTCCTTTAAAAGGGCTCTGGTGAAATAAATTATTATAATGGAACCTTAAAGTGGTCTGTTTTTCTTTTATATATATATATATATATATATATATATATATATATATATAAATAATACTTTTTGTGACATCATGAAGAAAATCACACAAAAATGAGGAGGAAAAAAATTTTTAAATCTCAGAACCATTATCACCCACACATCCAAATTTATGAAATAACTTGCCAAAAATTGTTTCCCTGAACACTGCACTCTTAACGTTCTAAAGTCTAGGGTTATCTGCTATCCATCTTTCATATCCTCATAACATCAACCCCTCATTCAGTAATCTTCTACCTTGAGTGGCTCTTGGGTGAACAATATTATGAATAAAATAAATTAAAAGATAATAATATCCATGTAATTGTTGAGATTCCCAATTAAACCCTAAAAATATGGTTGGAAAATATGGACCACTGCAGTGTTTTTGGAAAACGAGAAACTTGTAAACAACAGAAAAACCAATTTAAAAACAAATTAAATAAATTGAAAAAATTTGTATAAATGTCTTATATGAATGTTTTGGTAATTTAATTATATTTAAAATGACTGTACTTTGACTTTTTTTTGACTCTTTTTTTCTCTATTTTCAGGTAAGTACCAAGTTTCTACCAACAAAATTAGGTAGGCCTATTTATTTACTTTTTTTTTTTTTTTTGTCTATATAGGTATGCCTCATCCTACATTGTTAATTGGTCAAAACTTAGGTCGAAATAACAACACTATAAACCACAAATAAGCACTCACCCAACCCCCAATTGCCTATTACAGTATTTATAGTACATAGAGTATTCTGAATAAAATAATTAAAAATAATTAAGAACCAATTTTAAATTTATGTAAACTCAAGTAAAACGACTTAAGGTGAGTTTTATTCTTCCATATAATACTTAAAACAGATGGATCTTTGAAACTAACTTAACTCGAAACTACTTAAGCCGAGTTATCACTGTATATATGTATATATGTTCACCACCTTATTGTAAACTGTTTACAACATTAAGAAGGGTCTTGAATACTACAAATTTTTATTATTTTATTTATTTTGACAACTGAAGTGCTTGGCATTGGTCTTACCACAGGGATTCACCCCATCCATATGCCTTTTTTTTTCTTTTTTTTGAGCAAAACATGGAGTGACATAGCTATGACAAATATGGCCTTTAAAAACAGCTTTCAAAACCCCTGGTTTTCCTTGAGTTTGAACACTGACAGAAAATTAACCAAGCATACATAATGATAGAAATGTTTTGACTCAGTTTCCCAAACTTCAGTCAGATTAACCCATTGCCTGATATCAGCCCCATTTGGGGATTTGTTAAAATTAAACTCACTACATGTTATTTCTTGTATTTACATTGAATTACTTACATACATTGCATTTGCAGAGGTATATTTTACAACACTTAGCCTTTAAAGTTTTTATTATTAGCTGTAAGAAGACATTTTCTGTTGTAATTTTACATTTCACAAGCAGAAAAATAATGACTATTTTGAAAAGTATTTTTTTATTATTTCTAATCAATATTATTTTTTGATGTTTTATACACATATATATTTGATGTTCTAGTTTCTATAAAAATGACAATGGTAACTACTGAAATTAAACATATGGAATAAATAAACTTCTAAGACACCTGTCTGGGCCAAAAATGCGCATTAAAAAAATTTGGCAGTTAATGGGTTAATCCCAATTTTTTTAGTACTTTGATTTAAAAATTTTAAAATATTTACAAACTTGATTTAAAAAAAAAAAAAGAAAAAGCAGCATCATTGTAATAATGTTTTAACATTTACTTTTTATTATTAAGAAAAATATCAATAATTTTGATCACTAAAATATGTATGAAGATATCTATATAATCAAATCAAACAGCATTGTTTCTCATAGAGATTGATTGCTGCCTCTTCTGGTGCATTGAAAAGGTCAAGGTATGGCAGTCTCTAATCAGGGAGTTGTAAGGAAATGTCTTCTGAAAGAGATTCCTTATGTTTGATAATATTATGATAATTTAATTCTTCCTGAGATAACACAGTCAGCCATTGTTAATTTTTAACAAGTATTTCTTTCATTACTTACAGTCAGACTAATTTCCTTGTCTTTGTTATAACATTTCAATAATTGTGCCAACTGAACTTTGCACATATCTGTCAATCTGGGTAAACTTTGGGGAATTTTGGCCAGATCCATAGGATAAATTGTTCGTGTTCCACTGATATCTAATATGGTTCTTTTTCAAGAATGCAAAGAATTTCTTTACCACTGCACAAACCCAGTCCTGGATATGATGATAAACGACTAGGTTGGCATCTCAGTCCCACCCTTTTACAGTCAAAGCAATTAAATATAACTACCTCTCTTACTCCAGCTTCTTCTCTCACACTTCCCAACAGTAGAACTCCCTTCCTCTTACTTGCTTCCTTGATAACTATAATCTTCAAAAATTTAAATGTAATGTCAATCGACATCTTCTGATGCCTTGATCTTGACCCCTGTCTTTCTCTTTAACCTTTCCTCATACACCCCTCTTTTCTTTTACTTTCACTCTCTGTAACCCCTCATGTGCGGCACTCCCGCCTTGCTTGGGGTGAAATGCTTAAAAAACCAAAAAAAACAAAAAAACTACATCTCGCAACAAGACCTCAGGAGATTGGAGGTTTTGTGGAATGTGGCACCACCTCTTAATTGCTGTTGTTCCCAGGTTCACAGAGTGGTAGCACCTGTTAGGGTCCCAGCTATAGGTAAATAGTGAACCCCCAAACAAAAACAAAACACTATGAAAGTATGAAAATACATTTTTATAGTAAAAAAAATAACAATACGTATTTATAGTAAAATTACCAACAATACCTATTTATAGCTGTATATTTAGTTGAAGCCATAAAATTGTGTATATAATATTTAGATTTCAGCATTATGGTCATTATGCACAGTTTGTCTTAGTGTTTTCAAATATGCAATGTTGTTGGCCTTGATCTGGCATCTTGTTTACAGTCACTCTCTCACAGATGTGTTGTTGCCTCCCCCTGTCTTTTCTATAAATACTTTCACAGTAACTGCTCTGACAAGCTATTTTTGCTAATTCCCAAACTGCATGAATTTAAACATGCCACTAGTTCAGCAACATAGTCCCACCCTTTCACTGTCAAAACAGTTAAATGTAGCCGTCTCTTCTACTCCAATAGCTTCATGTCTCACACTTCCCATCTGTGGAACTCCCTTCCTCTTACTTGCTTCCCCGATAGCTATAATCTCCAACTATTCAAATGCAATGTTAATTGATATCTTCAGATGCTTTGATCTATCCCCCATCCTTCTCTTCATCCTTTCCTCTTTCGCACCTCTTTAGTCTTGCTCACACTTTCTATAACCCCTTGCGTGCTAGTGGCACTCCCACCTTGCTTGGAGTGAAAAGTTTTAAAAAAAAAAAATTTAAAAAGAAAAATAACCCATAGAAATGTTGATATGCCGCTAAGCAAAATCGACCAACTGAGCAGACTATGTCTATATTTCTGAGATGAGGTATTATGTACAGTATTTACATTATGCTGATTCCTTAAGTTTACGAATTTTCCAATGGTGTTCCCTGTCTATGATCTCAACATGATCCCACAGGGGACGGTGATCTCCCTTCTCTCTCCATATGTGGTCAGCCACACCTGATTTTTCTACTTCCCCTCGCGTTACAGCTTTCTGTGGGATCATGTTGAGATCATAGACAGGGAACACCATTGGAAAATTCGTAAACTTAAGGAATCAGCACATATGCTAGGCCACAAAAATCTCCTGAGCCGACCAAGCATAGAAATAAATACAATATGGGAACCAGTAATAAGGAGTGCCAGAGAAAAGCAATGATAACAAAGTTGCAATATGAGCTCTGGTAAAAAAAAAAAACATGCAATGATAACAGCAAAATTGCTATATGAGCACTGGTAAAAATGGTTGCTGAAAACATTAGGTTTATAATACCCAGATGTTCTCAAGGACACATGGCACAGTGGATAAAGGCGTTGGTTAGATCCTGTGACAAACCCAAAGAGTGTGAGTTCAATACCCGGTTAAGGCAGTGGAGAACTTTCAGAGGAAAAATTAGCAGGAGATAACTGACATCCATCAAACATGGCACGTGGAACTAGAACAGTCTACCCCAGGGATCGAAATAAAGGGTTCAGTTCGAAATTCCAACCACCTGAAGAAGGCCGGAGCGTACAACGGCTGAAACGTTGTGACAAATATGGCGACAAAGATGAGGACAATAGTCCGCATAATGTAAATACTGAGCAGACTATGTATTTTTTCTTATGGTAAACAGATGTTCTCTTAATTGCTATGAATGTCTTTTGGGACTAAAGTTCTTTCCAGACCTCAAGTGAAACTCATATATATGATCTGTCACTGAAGAAGCTGTAAAAATTGTCAGTTTCTTGTACTGCTCCTTAAATTATCTGACTCCTCCTGCCATGCTCTCTTTATAAAAGTCAGATCTGACCAAAAATGGAGTATTACTGCCATATCTGGGCTGAAGATGACCAATCCTCACTTAGCAGCCTCGAAAGAGTTCAAAAGCATTTTAGTCTCCATGTACATGATAAATTTTCTACCCTACAATCTCTTTCTCATAGACTAAATATCGCAAACCTCTCGCTATTCTATCATTATTTTCATGCGAAATGTTCTAACAAGCTACATTGCTGAGTTCCACCAGTCATAGATCTTTACAGCCAAGTTGTACTATACCATGTATACAGGATGAAATCATTCTCTTTCCCTTCGTATTGAATTAGTAAGGAGGAAGTTCCATTCAGAAAGTTTCTTCCCAAGAATTGCTATTTTGTAGAAAAGACTCCCAAAAGAATATTTCCTTGATCACTATATTCTTAACCTCATCAACCATTATCTACTTTCAACAACCTCAACCAGTAACTCTACCTTGAGTTACTCTTAAGCCTTGTATTGGGTAAAAAATGGATTAAATAAGGTCTCTGTTCAAAAATTTCCAAAAAGTTATCCAAATTGGCAATATGGCCAGAATGTACAACAGCTAAAATGTTGTGATAGCAACAACAAAGATAAGGATATTAGTCCAACAGTAAATACTATAGACAGGAGGCATGGTGGAGTAATGGATAGTGGCTCAGATTGGGGAATCGGAGAACCAAGTTCGAATTCTAGTTGAATTCATTACATTCACTTACATGCTAATACCCTTGGGAAAGATATGAATCCTCTTCTTCTCCCCACAGTCTGTCCTGCTATTTACCCATAGCTGTGTTCTATAGCTTTGGATGGAAACTGGTCTACCGCAGAAAGAAATGGCAACCTACTGCAGGAAAAAAATCTGCCTCGTCAGTCATGTATCAAAAGATACATGATCGCCTAAGCATGTATCACACATGGCACATATCTGACTGAAATAATGTAAGTAATGATGACTCCTCCATCTCAAAATTCAGACAAATGATTTCTTTCATCTTAATACAGATATACCTCACCTTATGTCGGTAATTTGTTCCAGGAGAAGTGAATTAAGTCGAAAAATTACTTTAGTCAAATTTACTTGTCTTCGAATTTACTTGTCATTAGATTAAACCACACGTAAACATTCCCAGTTTTTTTATTTTATTTATAAATGCATTTTTAATAATATTCAGTCAATAAGAATCTATTTTAAAATGACAAATAAATAAATTTTAGTTTTTAATATAGTACAGAAAGAAGTAACCTAATTTTACGAATACATGTATATACATATTTGTAAATGTAGACATTTACAATTTGGCAATCTTTATAGTACATCGCAGACTCTTTAGTTGTGAATATGGTTTGCTCTATGACATAAAATAACACTTTTCTAGTGATATTAGAACTTCAACATTTGTGGCAGACAGCCGTAAAGTCAAATAAAATGACTTAAACTTGATTTTTATTTCTCCATATATTTTTTTGACAAATGACATATAATCAAGAATGACTTAACTTGAAACAACATAACCCAAGGTATTAAACGATCATATGAAATATTGTCATAGAAATATTTGTGCAATATTTTTACATTATGTACACATGGTTTTGTTTCACTTCTATTCATATTGTGTATTGAATGAGCGTAATTTGGTTAATGATGTACACAAGTAATTTCTAATCCTTTATAAATTCATGTAAGGCTAAATTTTATCTGTGTCCCCTCCACCACCTTACATCAATAGGAAAAAAACAATCCAGCCTGTGCGACTTACATATAAGCAATTTTACTAACAGTTTTCATATATGTTACTAACCAACATCATTTACAACCTAAGTGGTAATAAATTGAATAACAATTTTTAAAAGCATAATTTAGTAACTATTTCAACTGTTATTTTTTTTTTAATTCAGATTTTTTTAAATTGTTATATATAAGTAATATTTCTGTAAATAAAGATATTTTTTAATTCATCATCTTGGTATAGAAAGAAATTATATCTGCCGTGTCAAAATTTAGTCATAAGTTAGAAAACCTGAAGCATTCATAATAATAATAATAATAAGCATTGTAGTCATCTGATATTCCATATTCTGACAAATTAATCATACAGAGCTGAAAAAGATTTTATGATATATGTTTGTACGTAAATTCCAGTGAAGCAAGATTACTTCTGTAACATGTTTTGCTCTATTTATTTTTTTTCCTCCATTCTCAATATCCAGTTATGACATTTCATTAAAACATTGCTCCATTGACTTTCAGCAGCAGTAGCAATATGTACTACAGTATTCAGGTTCTGTACCATATCAATAAATGATTGGTTATTGAATTATCTACCATTATCTGTGAGGATAGATCCTGGGCTCCCAAAATATGTTATCCAGTGTGTAAATATAGCACTCGGGATGTCAGAACTTTCCTTACTAGAAATCCTGACACTGATACTGTATCTTGTACTACGATCAATTAGGCACAGTATTTTATTGCCATTAACTTTTTTTAATGTCCATGGCAATGCTTTCATTTATATATTATCTTAATGAGAACCCAACGATGGGCCTGGGCCCAGTTTTTTGTATCTAATGCATATTTTGCATGAATTAGGAAGTTCTTGCAAAATTTTAATGTGTTTAAGATCTCTTATTCTTGCATTCTTAAGATTGCACAACATTTTACTATTTTAGTCATATCACATTGAAACACTCATCAAAGTTAAGCAATGTTGTTGCTATTCAGTACCTAGATGGGTGACTGTTTTGAGAATACCAGGTGCTGTAAGTTTGGAGTTTTGGGTGATGCAATTGGCTCAAAATTGTTAATCAGAGAGCTGAGTTCCAATTCCAGTTGGGTTCACTATATTCACTTACATGCAAATACTGTTGGGAAAAGTATGAATCTACCTCTTCTCCCCCTAGCTATGGGTTAATTAGTAAGACCTGTATCACTAAATCATTATTATCTTAAAAAACAAACAAAACAAATTCTTACATCTAAAAATATTTTCTGGCTTTAAATAACCTGCAAAGAGTTGATAAACCATAAAAAATGAATCAATCACTTTTCACTACTTTTACTGCTATTCAGCATGGCTGAATTGTCTATGTAATTTTGTTGTCATTTTAATTCTTTCTGATCAGCTTTCAATCATAATTTCTTTAATAAATAGTATTTTGATTAAAATTTATCTTTATTCGTTAGAGGTTTGGTAATGAGAATGTGATGATGACCAAGCAAAGTACACCTCAATGGAACTTTTCTTACCAACATTATGACTTATTTTCAAAGTTGAGTTATG
The DNA here is from genome assembly GCA_963932145.1 of Acanthosepion lycidas. Classification (NCBI taxonomy): domain Eukaryota; kingdom Metazoa; phylum Mollusca; class Cephalopoda; order Sepiida; family Sepiidae; genus Acanthosepion; species Acanthosepion lycidas. The sequence continues at coordinate 81,084,381 of OZ010597.1, read as the reverse complement.
TTTTGGCTCTTTTCATGGCATCTTTGCTTAATAAAAATGGAATGTCTGACACTGGATCTTGTACCATGATGTTCCTTATTGCCCACTACAATGCTTTCATTAAAATTGGATCCTAATGAGAATCCAACTTAATCAGGCAGATTTTCTCCCACTATAAACTCTGGATTATTCCCAAATAAATCCAGCTTTCCTCATAATCCAAGCAGTTCTTTGTGCCATATCTTATCAAATGTTTTTGCATAATCTATAAAACATAGGTAAAGATCCTTCTGCCTTTGTATTGCTTTTTTTATCATTCTGAGCATATTGCATTCCTTATTTGATTGTCTTCAAGGAAAATGTATTGTTCTGTTCCTGGTCTAATTCTGTTCCACACTCTATCAGAATTTGGATGATAATTTTGTGGCTGGTTGTCTGATGGAACTTGTGTTCATTTGCAATAGGATTCTTAGGAAGTGGTATGAAAATTGATCAATAAATAAAAGGAATGTCTTTTTGTTTTTTTGTTTGTTTTTTTTTTTTTTTTTTTTTTTTTTTTTTGCAACAGTCGTCATTTTTTTTTTTTTTTTTTTTTTTAAGCATTTCACCCCAAGCAAGGCAGGGAGTGGCACTAGTACACAAGGGGTTACAGAAAGTAAGAGAAAAGACTGGGTATAAGAGGGAGATTGGGGAAAGGATAAAAAGAAGAACAGGGATCAAGCCATTAGATGTCAATTGACATTACATTTAAATTTTTGAAGATAATAGTTATCAAGGAAGCAAGTAAGAGGAAGGTTCTGTTCAAAATTTGCATTATCTTTTCTCTTTTGATCAATATTCCTGCCAGGAAATCATAAATTCAAACCATTCTGAACCATTCATTAAAATTTGTCTTGGTACTGGCATGACAAGCAGCAACAGCACTCATCAGTAGGCAGGTTAAGTTTATAGCTCTCCACATTCTCCATATTGAATTTTCCCATGAAACAATAGCCTTGTGGATTTTTTTTCATGAATTTGTTGAGATAGTAATTGTGAGTTCAATCCCTGCGCCGAGCTGTTTGTACATGGATTTAGTAGAAATAGGATGCGCAATAACTGAGCAGTACTAAAAATAAAAATTAGATGGGATATCCCTAGACATGGGCTGTAGAACGAAACCAGTATACCTCTGGATATTAAATGAAGGGTACAGTTTGTAATTCCCTGTAGGTTACCCAAAGTGACAACCACCTGATGAAGTCTGAAATGCACAGTGGCTGAAACAATGTAATAACAATAGATCTACATAGTAAAAATAGAAAACCTTTAGAGTAATAATTATTTTGTCTTATGAACCTTTTGCAGATTATTTAAAGCCAGAAAATATTTTTAGATTGTAAGAATTATTTTTTTTTTTAAGATAATAATGGTTTAGGAACACAACTCTTACTAATTAACCCATAGCTGGGGAGAAAAGAGGTGGATTCATTCCATTCCCAAGGGTATTTGCACATAAATGAATATAACAAACATTATCCATTACACCATCCATAAATCCAAGCTTACAGTACCTTTTTCTTTTTCTTTTTTTCTTTAGTAAGATTCACCTTGTGCAAGGCCCAAGAGCCACTCAAGGTAGAGGGTTATGTTAAGGGTTAGTTCATATAGATAGGAGAGGAAGATAATGGCTAGACTTGAACAGATTAAGATTGTAATAATCAGGGAAACATCCTCTTCGGAGTCTGTTCAACAGAACAATAGTTTTCAGGAAGAAGCTGGTATTTCCAAACAGTCACCCATCCAGGTACTGACCGGGTTTGATGTTGTTTAACTTTGGTCATCGTACAAGAACCAATGTTTCAAAATGATATGGTAATAAGTTAATACATGTGTGAGACTGATAGGCACAGTATGTATGCATACACTAGATATTTTAATTATCTGGAAAAATGGCTTACAATTTGACACTCTTCCCTCATTCTAATCAAAAGCATCATTCTTAAATTACTGCATGGAAAACAATAGATTCTGAATTTGTTTGTGCAACTCTGGAAGATAAGGCAATTAAATGAAACAAGAGATTTGATGAAGCTTTATTAAAACATAGGCATCCATTTTTATGTAATTGCATAGCAAGTTCAACCAACTCTTACAAACTGATGAGTTAGTCATAAATGATTGACAAATGTAGACAAGTAGTGTTTGATTATCTGTATAGAGGGATATGTGTTTATGACTGGATAAGTGTGTAACATGGGGGGGGGCATGTGTATAGGTATATATATATATATATATATAATATATATATATATAGGTAAAAATCCATGGATAAATAATCCAAGTGAATCCTAATAATAAAAATATTAAAACTGATCCACAAAGAGAGCTCAATATATTTATTATAGAGCATATATTGATAATTTACATTTAATGAAATTCAATACCCCATAGGAATGGCCATTTCACCTCCTAAGGAAAAATTCCTTACTGGGGCTTTTCAACAGTTGAAAAGCCTCAATAAGGAATTTTTCCTGAGGAAGTGAAATGGCCATTCCTATGGGGTATTGAGGTTCATTAAATATAAATTCTCTCTCTCTCTCTCTCTCTCTCTCTATATATATATATATATATATATATATATATATATATATATATATATATATATTGTGCATGTTTCATTAAATAATATAGATAAATGTTGTCTATTTATTTTATGTTAATTCTTTTCATATTGTCTGATAAGCTTACTAACATTATCATTAAATGAAGAAAGGAAATCACAATATTTATACATATTTTTTAATCCAATCTAAGCTTTCGGCTTGCATAAGCCATTATCAAAGATGACAATTACATTACAATATATTAAGCAATACATAGACAAGAATGTGATGATAGTCTGTTTCTGTTTACATGGAAGATTTCCAAGCAATGACAAACTCATGCATATAAGATGCTGGAAGCAAAAATCGCACCACAGCTCATGACTGTGCAAGAGTGAAAATGAGAAGTATTAAGTATGGGGTGCCATTGGTATAAACCAATGGCTTTTGTTATAAATTATAGGCATTTAAGTATATTTGTGGAGATTTCATAGTTTATTTTGTTCAGGTTAGGTTTCAACTGTTTTATGTATATAGCTTCAAGAATTTTTAGTTTTTTTTTTTTATTGTTTTCATGTTTAAGTATAGTTGTGTTTTCAACAAGGATTTTCCAGAATTGTGTATGCAGCAAGGCATGTTGTTTTAAATGCCTAAAAATGTTAGAGTTCTCATTCAAATGTTAAGCGTTGTCAAAGTGAGTTTGTGGTGTGACTAACATTAATTTGTTGGAGATACAATCTCCCAAAGGGCACTTGAATTTGTAAACTGTTGGTTTTTTGCAAATCGCTACCCAGGGGAGAAGAATCATTGTGAATAATTGAGTTGGATATACTAGATTTAGTGTAGTATATGATTAACAATTTTTTTGCTAGGATCTGTTGTAGATATATTAGTATTTACTAATTTTTTTAGTATATTTTCATCTTGTTTGTAATTAGTAAGCTTTGTACTCAGAATGTCAAGAAGGCTAGTTGCTTCAGCAGGTTGATCAAGTGCACAATCAGACCTCAAAGGATATTGTTTGATGCACCAACATGAACAGGAAGTAAACTCAGTTGAATTTAAGATATATGCATACATGACAACTGGATAATGAGTAGCAGCACTCATCAGCAGGCTGGTTAGGTTTAAGGCTATCCATATTCTTCACAGAGAATTGTTCCATGGGACAATAGCCTTGTGGATTAAAGACATTGGTTCATGAAGTTGGTGACATAGTAATTATGAGTTCAATCTGTAGGATCAGACTGTGTGTACTTGGACTCGGTGGTCATGCAATAACTGAGCAGTACTAAAAATAAAAAGTAAACAAGATATCCGTAGACATGGGTGATGGAATGAAAAGTCTACTGCTAGATTAAATAAAAGGTTCAGTTTGTAATTACTTGTAGGTTATCCAGATTAAAATCCACTGATGAAAGCTGAAGTGCACAAAGGTTGAAACATTGTGATAACAACAACAAAGTCTGCATGCAAATAATACAAATTAAACAATTATTACCCTCCAATATTACTCAGTGATTCTCAACTACTGTGCCATGGCATGCTAGTGTGCCATGAAATATTTTCACGGCATACATATGTGTCTGGGGAAGTAGTAATGTTACAGTGTGTGTATTTGAATCTCTATCTATAAAAGGCAGGATGTGTGTGTGTAACGAATGCACGGACGCAATTTTCGATGGATTTGCACCAAAATTAACATGCACATGCTCCAAGTTAGCGGGAAGGCCAAGACTGACTTTGCATTTCCCAACTCCCATCAATAGTTGAAATAATCGATTTTTTCATGCTTCTACAGCAGTTTTCATGTAGCTTGCGGCCATTTTCTACTGGCCAGAGTGAGAACCTATAGCTGGCTGCCACGAATAGGCAGGAAGATTCTATTGGCCAGTGTGAGAGCCAACTGCTGACTGACACGAATGTTAACTAGCATGCTAGCATGCAAAAAAAAATCGATAGCTGCATTCATCACAAGTGGGAAAAATTTAAATCTGCATGGCACTTTACTCCAATTGGCTCATTCGCTTGCTTAAACTCAGCATTGATTCTGATTCCACAGAACTGGGTTGGGTGTGAAAAAGTATTTGTTGTTAACATTCTTTTTTCATTTGGTTTTTCCAGTTACGAGTCCTTTTTTTAAAGCTGATCGTTTTGGGTTCATTTTGTTTAGTTCTTTTTTCGTAACAGATTTAATGTTTAGTATAGAGCTTAGAAAAAATTTGCAGTGTGAGATAGGCAAGAAGTAAGGCATGTAGCAACATCAGCACGGCAAAAGGCACTCCTTTAAAGGCAAGGAAGGGCAAAAATATTTTAAGTCAAGTGATAGCGATTGCTGTATGAGTCGTACGATTTTTGAATCGAGCACGGGCAACGCCGGGCCATGCTGCTAGCAAATGAATAAATATTAAGCTTTTTATTCCACATTAGATAAAAAGGCTTTACCTGTTTTATTGCAATTTTCTACTTATTTATGTGAATTATGCTTCTCGTCCTGAAATAACATCAAAAATATGAAGCGAGAAAGACTACACTCAACTGAAGTAGAAATTAGGGTCACTTATTCCTCAATCGGCCAAACATTGAAGAAATCGTAAAAAAACACCAGGGACAGGTTTCACACTAAATCAGCTGCACAAACAGAAACATTGAAATCAAGTAAGTTCATATTTGTGTGTATTTTGTAAAAATCTATGGTTTCATTTCATAACATTTAAATGTATACCCTTTAAAAATTTTGGTAAGTGTGGCGTGATATTTTCATTTGCTCTTAGGTCTGCCATTGCATAAAAAGGTTAAGAAATACTGCTCGAAATGTTAAAAATTAGTGGATACAGATGCTTCAGTAGCCCACCCCCCAATCACTACCACCACCGGACTGGCCTGAGGTTTCAAGAGACTTAATAAAGAAATATGCACTTTGAACTTGTGTCTTCCTTTGTAGGAAAGACTACCATCTGATCTGGTGTGCTTCAGGTATGTTGGCCACAGAATTGTGCCAGACTGGTCGATTTAATTTACATTGTTTAAAAAAAACACACCAAAAAACAAAAATAGGGAGTCGACTCAAACATGGTTCTTCACTAAAAATTACATTGAGAGTAATAAAGTCAAATTAATAAAATCCTTCACTTCCTTATGAACAATTACTTTATATATTATATATATAATAAAATATGTATATATATATATACATACATACATACATACATACATACATACATATATATATACATACATACATACATACATACATATATATATATATATATATATATATATATATATATAATAAAATATGTATATATATATATATATATATATATATATAATAAAATATGTATATATATATACATACATACATACATACATACATATATATATATATATATATATATATATATATATATATATATGCAATTTTTTATATATATTATTTATATATTATATATACATGGTACTTATTGGAAAGTGCTCAATATCAGTGATAGAGCTAACATATTTAGTTGAATTGATATGAGTTTGTAACCCTGGGTTTCACGCTATTTGCAATTGTCATATTATATATATATATATATATATATATATATATAGATATCAATCATTGAGTTGAGTTCTGGTGTTAATAAAATAGTGCTCAATGTAATATAACAGCTCTTAAGTATATATTAATAAATATACATTTTTTATACAATAAGAATTATGATTACAAATAGGTGATGATCATTATCAATTGAGACAATTTACAAGGATCTTCAAACTGTTGAAGGATGATAGATTATTTAAATAAAAATGGCCAGACATAGGATATATATATATATATATATATATATATATATATATTACTCACACAGGTTTTCATACTTTGCCAGTTTGTAGTGATGTGCCCAGTTAATATTTTCTTCAAAAGGAACCATTAATTCAATAACATGAATTTTTGGAATGAACTGACCAGATCACAAGTACAGGATGCTGGGTAGTTAATGTGATCTCGGCTGGAAAGACGAGACAGTATTCCAAATTTACTGCAACACTCCAGTCTGTGCAACCATCAATATATATATATATATATATCGCATATATATCATCTAATCTAATATAGGTAATAATATGATATTCTATCTGAAGCTCATTATTTATTCTATGTTCATTGAAAGAACATTGGCATCGAAATGATGTAAAAGAATGAGTCAGTTTGTAATTTGAAACGTTTCACTTCAGAAAAAGTGAATGTAACAATATACAGTGGTAAATGACACCGTATGCTCAATGTTCATTAAGAAGTCTGTAAATTTTGATTTTGTTTGAAATAAGTGCTTCATAAACATGACCTTGTATCAAGCTTGTTTTTACCAGGTAAATAACTTGATAAATGTGTGTGTGTGTGTGTATATATATAAATATATATATATATATATATATATATATATAATAAAAGGCTTAAACACTAATATATATTAGTGTTTAAGCTTTTTTATTATATCTTTACTCTGTCCTGGACATTGAGTTCTACCTGGATTCTATCCTCTGGGAATCTCTTTTTTTTTTCTTTTTTTTTTTTATACAAATATATATATGTATCTATATGTATATATATTTATATATTTTGCATATGTATGTGTATATTTACCATGAATATTATATATATATATGGTTAGAATGTTCACATTCTGACCATGAAACCTGGGTTTAAATCTCACCATGGTTCATTTGCCAGGAAGGAGACTTCCTGATGTTATCAGTCTGGAGGGGGACGATCCCAGTGTGCGGCACCTTTGGAAAGTGTCCGAAAACCATGCCACGGGTTGACCCAAGCCTTGTAAGTGAAATTGAGTAGATGGAACACTTCAATATCTGTGCAAGCACAAAGTCACAAGTCATCATGCCCGAGGGTTTGAGTGTACTGGCCTTGTTCAAATTGTTGATCATGCTAGATAACGCGCTCTCTCCCAGAAACTTTAACTAAGGTCTACTCAGCATAGTTGCAGTATAAACCACAGGTTGGCTCTGTAGGTGTTGAACAAACACAAATGTGCATGAACGAGTGTTGTGTTCATTATGTGGTTAAGTCTTTTATTTGATTTTTCTTGTGTTCTTTTCTGAACAACAGTTATGTAGAAATTTTCCAAATGTTCTGTATGTCCAAAGTGCTTTCTGCTATTCTTTTAGCCATTATCAAGGATTATTTTATTTTTTACTTTTAACTGAATGTCTGGATTTTTTTTTTATGTATATCTTTAGAGTTATACGAATGTTTTATTTTCCAAACATGGTCAGCACATTGTGGCCATGTTTATAGTTGATGTTATTGGCTTTTTCTTTTTTATTAATAATGTTTCCATTATCTTTAGCCTTTAAAAGGCATTCTTGAACTAGGGTTGTTTTGCTGTTTTTATGGAATATTTAATAGGAAATTCAGTATTTGTTTTCAATATACATACAACCCACATATATAAACAAACACTTGCATATTATATTTTATTATGATGGTTTTTTAAGCATAGCTTAGGTGTGACACAAAGTCAAAAGTATGGGGCACTCAGTGAGGATCAAACTCACTACTCAATTGTAATTGATCTAGTGAGACAAGTTTGCTAACCATTACCCCATGTCAAAATGGCCAATTCCAACTATTATGCGTGTGAAAAATAATAAACATGCAGAATAGATTATAACAACATTATTAAATAAATTTAAATACATAACAGAACATATATTTATATAATTTCCTACACTACATTATAACTTATTTTATAAACAAATATCTTGGATGTTTGGCAACTACTTGATAGGTGAAGACACGATATGAGTGTATTATTGTAAAACATAATCTATATGGCTGGAAAATTGTTTCACATGACTTAGTGGTAAATAAACAGATGCACGCTGGTTTGCTGCCATTTTGAAATAAATGTGAGGAAGAAACATGCATAATAAAAAATATAATTATTATTAATTTATTATTATGTTTGATCTCAGTAATATTGTATGATGTAAGTAATAATAATAATCATAATAACTTGTATTGCAAATACAAATTAAAATATGTGTAAGTAGTAATAAAATTGATAATATTCTTACGTCATCATTTTGTATCGTGAACTATTTTTTAAAAAGATCCCAACATGTTTATTGGTGGCCGAGTGTAATATATTTGTTATTCTGAAATTATAAAAGTATAAATTAGAAAAGATTACTTGTGGTTATTTGACTGAATTATAATTTACCTTTGGCTTACAAAGAATGTACTTATTCTCATCTGTTAGTCAAAATTCAGCAGTGCCATATTTGATCAATGCTAAGGTGGATGACCAATGAAAAACAAGGACACTGCATGCAACATGTGACCTTGTGCCAGCTTACCCAAAAGATAGTAAATTAGAGAAGACATGCTAATTCAGAATTGATTCATGTACTTCAGTGTGCTGTAAGCCGTTTTGTCATCTTGGCAAGACAGACTCCTTATAAATTTTTGATCAGCTTGCAGGAGACTACCGGAGAATATTCCATTCATTTGCTGCTTTTATTAGATTTGTTTGTTAAATTAATTTCAAGGGACACACTTAAATCAACACAAAAAAGTCAAAGTGAAAGAATTAACTAATAATCTTTTATTAAGTTTTCTTTTTATGTCCGCATAATTTGTATACAATTAAAAAAAGTGGGTACTGTCAGGTACCTTAATTTCTGCCTAAAGGTAGAAATTAAATAAAACCATTGTTAACAGCTTCAGGCAGAATTTAAGGAAAATTAATTCATTGACTAAATTATTAGCAAATTTTAACCATTGTATATACTTGGCTACTTCAGACAGAAATTAAGCAAATTAATTCATTGACTAAATTATTAGCAAATTTTAACCATTGTATATACTTGGCCACTTCAGACAGAAATTAAGCAAATTAATTCATTGACTAAATTGACTCTCATTCATTGTACATTTTTAGCAGCTTCAGGCAGAAATTAAGCCAAAAAAATTAAAAAAAGCATCAGTTTAAATTGATGGCAGGAGGATATTGGTTAATAAATCCCAATCCAGGGCCTACTCATTCCTATTGGAGGAACCCCTCTCTCATTGACTATGTCTTCAGGGTTGTAGCCATAGTCACCACGCTTGGCCAATTGCTGGTTGGTAAGGCTGTTTAACCCATAGTGGCATTGAATGGCCATTGACTCTGAGGAGTTCATCTGCATTTTAAGAGCTCTTGTTTTTCATGCTGCTGGGTTTCCACTAACTTACTCACCAAACCAATTTCTGGTGGGTGAGGCAATGTGGTCACAAACCACTCTGGTTTAGAATTCAGAGTTGTCCTTCTCCTGGAACAGTTACAACCCATAGCTATAGGTCTGTCATTTTCACCCATAGCTGCAGACAGAGAAAAAATGGATTCACACCTTTCCCAAGAGTATTTGCACATGTAACAAACTTGACTGGAATTAGAACTTTGCTCTATGATTACTCAGTCTATGCCACTATTCATTAGTCTACTTTGTCTCCAAAGAAAATTGATCAATAAGTATCTTGTTGTATAAGAAATATATTAATTTCCATTGGATTTTAGCCCTGGGTAAACAAAACTTTTATTATACATGCTACCTGTACTCATTTATTGTTTTATGGCAGCAGTTTTCTTGGCTATGACATCAGATAAACATATGCTCCTTGTCAACCCATAAAATCCCAACATCAGTTTAAACTGGCACATTTTTCCTATATATCTAAACTATAATATATATAAAAACTATATATATATATATATATATATATATAATATATATAAAAACTATATATATATATATATATATATATATATATATATATATAAACTATATATATATATATATAAACTATATATATATATATAAAAACTATATATATATATATAAAAACTATATATATATATATAAAAACTATATATATATATATAAAAACTATATATATATATATATATATAAAAACTATATATATATAAAAACTATATATATATATATATAAAAACTATATATATATATATATAAAAACTATATATATATATATATATATATAAAAACTATATATATATATATATATATATAAAAACTATATATATATATATATATATAAAAACTATATATATATAAAAACTATATATATATATATATAAAAACTATATATATATATATATAAAAACTATATATATATATATATAAAAACTATATATATATATATATATATATAAAAACTATATATATATATATATATATAAAAACTATATATATATATATATATAAAAACTATATATATATATATATATATATATATATATATATAAAAACTATATATATATATATATATATATATATAAAAACTATATATATATATATATATATATATATATAAAAACTATATATATATATATATATATATATATATATATAAAAACTATATATATATATATATAAAAACTATATATATATATATATAAAAACTATATATATATATATATATATGTAAAACTATATTTCATAAAAATATCTTGAAGTAATAAAGAGTAACTTTATTCAACAAAATCACCATAGGTTTTAACCACACCCTCCAGTTAACTTCAGAATCTTCTATAAGACTTCTGCACGCTCTCTGTGTTTAAGTTGGTAAATACTGCCATAATCTTTGTCTTCATTTCATCTTTAGTATTACTATGAGTGTTGTTGGTCTCTCACTGAGCACATCATAATAATCAAGGTGGTTGCATACTTGGGAGTTAGGTGGCCAGATGTAAGGTGTGATGTGGTCACAGACATAGTCTTACAGCCATGACTGTTTTACTGCTTGTGTGACATTGTGCAGAGTCCTGTTGCCAGACATGGGGTCTTCCAGCAGTGATCCTCTTGACCCAAGGCAGTACTACAACCAGAAATATTTCTCTGAACAACGTTTTGATGATTTTGTCTGAATTTCTGTGGCAAGGATCATTATTTACATATGGTCTGTTGTCCCCATCTTTGTTGTACTCTCTGGCCTTCAGATATATATCAATCTGGGTAACCTACAATACTTACCTGTCACAGGGGTTAACTTTTGTGCTGAAAGTAGAATAAATGCTGAGATGAGGGAACTTGCTCAGTCCTGGGGATGCCAGCCCTACCGCAGCATATTCCTCATTGCAGTAAGAGAGGATGTATCAATGTAATATCGATAACAATGGTCTCAGGGTCATATGTATTAGGTTGGTGCAAAAATAATGTCGTTTTCTCACATATTAACATATGTTAGAAAACGACATTATTTTTGCCCCAACCTAATATATGGTGCTCCCCACGTAAAAACAACCCTGTGTCACATCCTGCCTTAGTGGGGAGGCTGGGTAAATATACCTCATAGCAGATGAGTTCTGTCATCTGCTGATAAATTTGTTCTCTGCTGGGCTGACCAGTTAATTCATTGTTATAAACACCTGTATTTTATATAAAAAATAAATGGGAAATTTATTGATGTGAAATTATTTTTAAAATTCATTTAAGATAAACAATTTAGTATTGACTGATTCATATAAAAAAAAATAAGTGCTTATGAACATTATTTGTGATTATAATAAACATCTGCGGTTAACTTTTGTGCCAACAATGGAATAAATGTTTCTCCTTATTTTAGATGGGAGAAATTGCTCAGTCCTAGGAATTCCAACATTGCAGCAGCACCTTCTTCATGGCAGTAAGAGAAGGGGATGGGTTGGTGTTATATCAATGCCAACAATAAGGAGATCCTCATAGCCTATGCTGATTCTTTGAAAGAATTCTTTGAAAAGTATGGGGATTGCTAATAAAGAAAGAATGACAAATGGGCAGTAGAACAAGAACTGCCTATCCCCCCGTAGATTAAATAAAGTGTTCAGTTCGGAATTCCCTGATGAAGACCAGAGGGCATATCAGCCGTAACATTGTGATTACAACAACAAAGATGAGGACCATAGTTTAAATGAGTATATATGTTCACCTATCACCAGATTCATACTTCTCCTCGGTCTTTTGAACAGGAGCAGAGGTTTATCCCTTGTTTCCTGTTTAGGATTGGGTTTCTGATTCCTTCTAAAATCTACTTCAATTCTATACTTCTAACATCTAAGCCTAAACGCTGAAATTTTATTTATTTTTTTAAAATTGTTTTCTTCAATAGGAGTAGATAGGTTCACCTATCGTCCGATTCACAAGCCTCCCCAGTTTTTTGAACAGGAGCAGAAGTTTATCCCCTGTGACATGTTCAGGATTAGGTTTCCAGTTCCTTCTAAAGTCTTTTCATTCTCCTTTACTCCCAGTAACCTCTTGCAGCTTAGTGACATTATCATCTTGTTTGGGGTGAATTGATTAAAAAAAAATAAAAATAAATATAGATGTCTTTTAGAGTAAAAGATTAAATAAAAAATTCAATTCTAAATTCCCTGAAGGTTACTTGGCTCAACAGGCTCCTGAAGAAGGCTGGCAGTCATAACAGCTGAAATGTTGATAAAAACAATGAAAATGAGGACATTCGTCTGAATGTAAATAATGTAACAGTAATATTACTTTTATTTATTTAGCTTTGGTCAGGGATTTTAGCAATTTTCCTTTCATGTGATGTAAAAATAGTTTGATAGTCTTGTTTCAATAAAAGACAGAATTCTCAAATGTTATTGTACTTTATATTTCTATGGAGAAATCTACAATTTAAAATAGGTTATATTTGCCTTGCGCACTAACTGGAAAATTACCAATCTTGGTTGTCTATTGTTCCAGTGATGTCTGTGCAGAATAGATTTACACAACCGCCTATGCATGAATGTTTTTAAAGTGGGAAGTTAATTGTATAGGAATAAACCCACTCTTTCTGCCTCCAAGATCATTTTTTTCTTCCAAGTAGTACAGTGATGCATCAGAACTGGCTGCCTTTTAGATGGTGGGAGTTACCAGAAAAGAAGTAAAATTTATCAACAATGTGCCTCTAGGATCTCTATTTCTAGTCTTGAGTTAATTGTTTATTAGACTGGTTACCAACCAAGGCTAAAGAACCCCATCTACTTAACTATTGACCCCAAAAATGAGTTCATGTCTTTTTCAAGGGCGTGAATATGAAGAATAAATGACAAGTTGCAGTTAATTCTTTCCCCCCCCCCCCCGACATTTTAATGGAAAAAATTAAACAAAGTTTGGTGGTATTGTAAGATACTCTTTGGGTACTATTGGTATGTTGGTATGTAATAATGATGCTTTGGCTTGGAAACCATGACTGATTCTAGGGACCCTATTGGCTGTCAATGATTCCAATAATGTCTGTCAGAATAGTTTTGCATGGCAGCCTATGCATACCATATATATTCATGTAAAAGCCTACTTCATACATAGTGTGACCCCAGAATTGTTTTATGAAAAACCTGAATTTTTCATATATCTTGTGTATAATGCGACCCCAGCTTCTGATCAATACTAGTAGGCCTAACACACTCAAATATTGCAATACTGGGCATCATCCTTGATATATTTTCTAGAAAATAAATGGTCTTTATTCTTATTTATACATAGCTACCCCAAAATAGTGAAAAAACCTGTTGTATCATTGAGGTGAATGATACACAAAGAAGAATGAGTGCTTTATATATTTATTCAGCACCTTTATCCTGTGCTAATGGATACATACAAAAAAAACAATAAGTTACAAAACAATTAACAAGACAACTTACAAGGAATAGAGGAGAGTCAAATGCTGTATAGCCAAACAAAGTAAGATTAATCATAGACTATTTAAGGCCTATGAACCAGGCCATCTGGTAGAGTGCTGAAGGGGTGCTAGCTACTCTACAACAAAAGCACTTACCGTAAAATATTAGGTTGGTGCAAAAATAATGACGTAATAATGTTGTTTTTTGACGTTAAAAAATACGTCAAAAAACGACATAATTACATCATTATTTTTGCACCAACCTAATATTTGATACAAAAATTTATATACCATACTTTTGTTTTCATTCATGCCTGATTTTTAACCCCTTAAAAAAAAAAAAAACAAAAAAAAACTATGTATAGTTTGACCCCCCAATCACTTTTTTTGCATAAAAACTAATCATACAAACTCACACTATACCTGAGTATATATGGTAAATGTTTTTAATGTGGAAAGGTAATTGTACAGTCATAATCACACTCATTTCACCTTCAAGATAATTTCTTTTTCCAGAAATACAATGAAAATGGAAACCAAAAAGATACTTATGTTTGTCTCAAAAAAGAGAGAATTGAAATTTTGAAGGCATATAATGAGAAATAAAAACTTAGAAAATTTGACACTCCCAGGGCATATTTAAGGGATGAGAAAGAGCATACTTGACTGTATGTGTATCCGAAACCAATTGAACAAGGATCCATTCTATCACAAGTTATTCATTTTCTTTTGTTTTATTTCTGTGGCTTTTATTTCACAATATTAGTAGTAGTAGTATTTGAATTTCTCTTTTGCTTTGTACTGAGACTTGCAGGTTATTGTTCTACTATATGGATCAGAAATAAATAAAAGAAACCTTTTATAGTTTGTGATTCATGCCAAAAAAATACTAGATGGTCTGGATCAAATTTAATGCCAAAAAGGGACCTTTGTTCTAAGAAAAGTTGATATGCAATGATCCCAAAACATACTGTGTTCACTCTAAGAGATACTAAAATAGATCTTCTAGCCAGTGTCACATCAGAGAAACTGTGTGTATCAGAGGGTTGGCCTGAGAGGTGACTGCATAGCCAATTCACATCTTGTACAGGATATCAATGGATGTTCCTGACATGCATATAGGTGGTTAACCCAGCTGCGCTGAGGATGTGCATACATGGGTTAATTAGATAACAGTGAAATTATATGTGCCCCAACATAGGGAAAAGACAAATAGTCTCTCACATCCTTATGAGAAGAATCCACATTCAGAGAAAGCACACAAAGCCACACACTCTTATGCCAATTTTGATACAGTTTAGAGATGAACAAGCAATAGTTTTGCATGTGAATCTTGGGTTTTTATTAGTCTTTACAATTTTCATGTGACACTTTATTCTTGGTAGCTGCATTACCGATTAGATTGCAAAGGCCAACTATCCTGTTCTGCTATTTACCCATAGCTGGAAGAGAAGAAGAGGATTCATACCTTTCTCAAGGGTATTAGCACATAAGTGAATGTAATGGATTCAAATGGAATTCGAACTCGGCTCTCTGGTTCCTCAATCCGAGCCTCTATTCATTACTCCTCTGGGAAAATCTAGGATTCATACCTTTCTCAAGGGTATTAGCACATAAGTGAATGTAATGGATTCAACTGGAATTCAAACTCTCTGATTTGCCAATCTGAGCCACTATCTCCACCATGCCTGCTGCAAGAATTTAACTAAATAGATAATTTTAACTAAATATTAGGTTGGTGCAGAAATAATGTCGTTTTCTCACATAGTAACCTATGTGAGAAAACGACATTATTTTTGCACCAACCTAATAGATAATGCACCCTTCTTAAGTTAAAATCTTGTCTTTTATTTATTTATTAAACTTTGTCTTTTATTTATTTTTTTTCTTGAACTTTAAGGAAAAATACACAATTATCTGTAAGGAAAAATGCACAATTACTTCAGCCACCGGACAGACCGATTTCTCTGCTCTTTTTTTTTTTATTATTTATAAATTATGGTGAGCTGATCAATCCATGAATTATTCAGACTCATAGCCTCAATCATCATATTTCAGCCAGTCCGTTCTCCACCCTTATCAGGTGATTATCATATCACGTAATTATCAAAATTCTTTTCGAAAAAAAATTTACAATGTAATGTTATATTGATAATTAATAAGCTTCAAAAGCAGGTTTTGTTTTTCTGTTGTTTTTTTTTTTTTTTTTTCTTTCTTTTTTCTTTTCTTTGTTTCTTTTTCTTTTTTTCAAGAGACACAATAGCTGGGAACATGCTCCAAAATTAACTACAATGCAGGTTACTATTCTAATTTTTTTAGATTTTTTGTCTGATCATATATATATATATATATATATATATATATATATATATATATATATATATGAATAGATATGTCGATGAATATTAATTATATTTCATTTATTACAACCTCTGATCATGAAAGAAAGCACTATATTATTTCTATGAATGAAATCAATGAGATTCATTTTTTTTGTTGGTATCTTCTTATCTTAAAATGATACTTGATTCGCAGGTTGTATGTTATTGATACAAAAAGGAGAATTGCCAAGCTGTCTGATTTTTTTTTTTTCACTAAATCTTCAAGTAGAAAGTTACTGAATGATGTTGTTGTATGGATATAAATACATGCAGATTATGAGGATATAATATGATAGTTAAAAGTTGACCCTAGACTTCATATCAAGAAAATTGTTTGAAAATTATTGTTCAAAAACATTTATTCGAATTGTAAATTGTTTGAATGAAAAATTAATCGAAAGGACAATTATAGGAAAATGATAATTATTTGAAATATCTATGTTTGAAATACATATGTGATCTTGCTTTGAGAGAGTCCATGCTGATTTACCTAGAACTAATAACGCCCTTGAAGGATGGCATAGGGCATTTTGCTGCAAATGTCATCTCATCATCCAAAAATATGAAAATTCTTAGGTGCTCTTAAAAGAAAACGGGACTTGCAAGAGTCATACTGCAAAAGTAAGAGCAGGTTGCCAAAAATATCAAGATCGTCAAGAAATAATTCAATGTAAATGGTAAACTTAAAAAATTTTTGACATTCTTTAACAAGTACTCTTCAGCAGTTGACTATTTGGGTGCTGTATCATATAACTTAAGGTTATAAGGATTTTTTCTTACTAAATTGTTTTACTAACAATATTTGTATTTCGAATAATTATCATTTACCTATTTCCTCTTTCAATTTTTACATTTTTATTGCAATAAAGAATT
This sequence comes from Acanthosepion lycidas, assembly GCA_963932145.1. Lineage (NCBI taxonomy): Eukaryota > Metazoa > Mollusca > Cephalopoda > Sepiida > Sepiidae > Acanthosepion > Acanthosepion lycidas. The sequence continues at coordinate 81,066,895 of OZ010597.1, read as the reverse complement.
TTGCATTTCGAATAATTATCATTTAGTATAATTATCCTTTTGATTAATTTTCATTCGAACAATTTACAATTCAAATAAATGCTTTTTGAATAATTGTTTTCAATCATTTTTTTTTTTAACAATGTTCACATAATCCTAGACTTGAAGAGGATTAAGATTCTGGTGATCATTCTTTGAGTGGTCCATTTCACAAAATAGTGATTCTCAGGTAGAAGCTGTCCAAGTGTAACTTCTTTCTTACGAAATACAAAGAAAATCTGGATGATTCAAGCCTGTGTACATAGTGTGGTGATGCCTAGATGTAAAGGTCTGAATAGGTGAACTAGGGAATGTTGTTTCTCTGAACATTGAAATGTTACAGAATGCAAAGGTCAGGTCCAAAATGGTCAGCAATTGGCCAGAATATATCTTGGGTGTGGTATTCTGACAATGATGGATTTCCTTTGTCTGGGTTTTGGATATAAGTCCAAAATGACACAATATGCTTCCCACATCCATGTTCGAGAGACAGGCTAGGAACACATGCAGAGAGACACTAAGCCAACAAGCATTATATGTTCCCTCATTGTCATTCCTCCCACTGCCTCTTTGAATCCAAGCTGCCATGTCTGTCCCTCTCCTCTAACAAAAACAAGTAAGGAAAAGAAATCGTCTTTTCGTTAATACCAGTAGTGTTGGGATCCAGAGACAACATGGAATGTAATAAATAGTGATAGAGTACCAATAAGCTTCTGACATTTTGCCTGTGGTAAAAGCATTGAAAGGTTGAAAGTATTTCATCACCCACAAGGCCGTGTAAAAGTTTGAAAATGAGAACTGGGCAGCTTCAGCCTAGATATGGCAGCAGTACTCCATTTTTGGTATAGAAAAATGACTCTTTTTGTAAAGATGAAATTCCTGCCTCATCTGTTTTGTTCACTTTCACACCAATGAAAGGCATGAATCCATTTTTTCTTACTCTACTTATGGGTTGGTTAAATAGGATTGACTGGGCTCTCTATCCATGGTTGGCTGTCAGTCTAGGAGAAGGATGACTATGGATACAAAAGTGTAGGGAAACAATAAGAAATTACTTTACTATCTATCCCAAGAAGTCATGGCACTTCACAGATAATTAAAGATGAAATATGTGAAAAGACATAATAACCAATGGCCAGAAGGGACATGGCATTAAAAAAAGAAATTCTTGATATGTGGCCATGTAAAAAAAAAAAAAAAAAAAAATGTTAATTTCAGAAATAGAATTTTCATTGATATTACAAAAATTGGTTGTTTCTTGTCCATTTCATAAAAAAAATTGGCATTTGTGTCTATTAGTCATTTTAACTTTCACCTGTGGATGGGTAGGTAGATTACCCTTGGCAACTGACCAAACATTGCACATTTATTTTTATTAAAGCTAATGGAAACTAGTGTGACAATCACAGTTGACATGGCAAAAACTGTGCCAATTCTAAGCCAACTAAAAAAGAAAGAAATTTCTTTCTTTTTTTTTTTTATCACCTTTTTTATGGTGAGATCAGTTTTGCCATCCAGACCCTAGGCAGAATAAAACTGCATAGTTTGACAAAATTCTAAATCTTATCGTAATCATCAGTCTGAAAATTATTTTTCACAATGCTTTATACAATCATATAATTGCTATATATGTTATTTTTAGTGGTTGCATGTGTTTTAAGTTACGATAACTGTTTTTTTTTTATTTTCTTAAACAGTGAAATTAATAATAACTGGCCTAGATTGAAAAGTCCTACTACTTTTGGCTGATTGTTATTAATTTCACTATTTAATAATATTAAAAAAAAAAAAAAACAGGGATAAGAAATGAAACATGTGTGCCCACAAAAAATAATGTTTATAGTCATAGGAAATAATGTCAGATTAAAAAAATACATATATTTATATTTATTATACATATAATAACCTTATCCTGTTAGTAACATTAAATTAAAAACATACGTACACACACATGTCCTTGCATGTACACACACACACACACACACACACACACACACACACACACACACACACACACACGTATATATATATGTATGTATATATGATAAATCACGGAAAACCTTACAAATCTATATAGGTTATAATTTATTTCATGAATATTGTTATATTCATCTCTTCAGACTGAAAGTTTTTTTTAGAAATGGAATCAATGCATCCAGACATACAGATATATTGGGATAAAAAGGAGAAAGGAAAAAAATGTTTCTTGATTTATCATTATATTGCTCTGTAGCTTACATTGAGCTCTCTTTAGATTAATGTCCTCCTTAGAACTATCCCTACCAATTATCAATTAATATATATATATAAAAAATGTGTGTGTGTATATATATATATATATATATATATATGTGTATCTGTGTATATATATATATATATATATATATATATTTATAGGGAGAGAGAGAGATATTACTCTTCAAGTATGAATTGAGTTCTCTTAGTCGCTGGTGTATTTCATACAGAAAACACTAAAATTTCACTTTCTCTCTGCTGTGTGCTGATAGCTTAGGGGTAAGATAGTCTGACTGATGCCAAATTGGTCAACTTTTAATCTTGGCTTGACAAAATTTGATAACTAGCCACACTGAAGAGCTGTGATACAGCGAAGCAGTCTGTCTGTGGCTGATATATCTATCTATCATATATATATATATATATATATATATATGTGTATATATTTCTTTTTTGTTAAATTATTTAAAATAATTCAATAATTCTAATGCTATAAATTATAAATAATTATAATATAGGCAACAATAATAAAATAAACACATCTTATCATACAGTTTTAAATTGACACCGCAAGAACATGAATTTCATAGTGCTATAACAGTCAGTGTGTATTTTTTAACTGAAGATAGCATGTTTGCATGAAACTCTGAGTTGTGCTAATGATGTGGTGTATATATATATATATATATATATATATATATATATGTGTGTGTGTGTGTAAAGATATATTGAATCAGTTACTAAGTCTGCAACTAGAAAAGTTGATTCATCATGTTATGCTAGACAATTTTTCTCTCCAGAATCTATCTTAAATATTTATAAATCTACCATTCATCCATGCTCTGAATATTGCTGCGACATATGGTTTTGGTGATCCCCCTATACATTTTGAGATTCTTGATAAAATCCAAAGATGAATCTGCAATATTATTGATCCTGACCTGGTATCCTGGCTTCAGTTACTTTCCCATTACCATATGTTGCTTCCCTGTGCTTTTTCTATAAATACTTTCATGGTAATTGTTCTGATGAACTTTTCTCTATGGTATCTAGATTTTATGAATTTAAGAACAGTACTAGACTAGTGGCAAGGTATCATCATTTTATAGTTGAAATGGCCAGATGTAATCATAAGATCTTTGGTAACTGTCTTGATTCCTCTTCTTTTATTGTTCTCACTCCCAAATAATCTTTTTCTTTCACACTCAGTAACCCCTTGTGGTTTTATTGCTTTGCTTGGAGCAAGATGATTAAGAAAAAAAGATGACCAATGTTTTTTTTCTTTAGCATGATTTGACCATAGGCTTTTATTCCAGGAAGAATGAGGTTTACTTTCTTTATCACAGAATACACCTGATGAGGGCTGAAGAATGGATCAGCTGACCAACCAGTAACTCTACAAAAGAAAAGTTCAATCGCCCCAACAATATTGGCCATTGAATATGAAACCATTCAATATTTTTTTTCCTTCTGAGTTTTTGCTTACTTTTGATTGTCTTTACAACTGCCCAATAGCATAATCACTATATCTGCAATGTGACAATTCGCTTGGTGCCTAGACTGCCCAAGTTTCCCCCCTGGGAAATCTTCTACCTCATAGTGAGAGCGTGTTAATATTGACTCGGTGTTCTCTTTGTTGCAGTAGGAATGGGGGAAGTGTGTAGGTGTGTTACATGTTTGTGGTCGTGTATAATTTAGTAGTTAAATATCTATGGCAACTGTGGCATCGGTAAAGAGAAACTATTTGAACTGGGCACATCTCCACACATTGTTTGGTATTAGTAGTCCAGGCCTGGCATTTGTCCAATAACAAAGTTGACTGGCATCTTCAGATGTATGAATACCATATGTGGGTGTGGAATATGCACTGATCAGTTGGTTGGGTGGGTGCTTCATAAAGGATTTTGTGACATGACAAGGGATGATCTGACAAATTTATGAAATTAAGCTTGAAATTGTCCAACATAAAACAGATAGACACACAAGAAAAGATCTGAAAGCCATTGTTCAAATTCTGAAGGTCATTTTCTTTAAGTCCCTATGCTGTATCATATTGACTGACAATTTTTTTTCATTTTCAGCTATTATTTCTTTTCACTCTATCTCTTTCATTTTTTCATTCTTGTCATACTCAACTACTTTTTAGTTCCTTGTTTTGCTCTCACAGATATTTTGGTCACTTTCCCACCACCATAATTCCCGTTCTGGGTAAGATGATAAATTACATCCGTGTCCTGGGTAAAACTATAAACTACATCCAACAGCAAAGCTTTTGATCAGAAGGTTTTGAGGAGTGTGGAACCACCTCTTAATTGCTGGTTTTCTATGATCACCATGACCCGGAGTAGTAACACTCGTCAGGATCCCAGCTATGGTCCCACCAAAACAAATCAAAACACTATGAAAGTATAAAAATAGGTTTTAATACCATAATTAAACTCTTGTCGGCATTAAATAACCCATTGAGGTTGATATGCCATAAAACAATTCAAATCAAACTGATTTCTTAAAAGAATACATATTCTATTCATATGAGCATATCCTAAAAATCTTGTCATTAAATAACCTGTTGAAGTTGATGATATTCACTAACCGCCCCACATGGTCGGATCTGGCACAAGGCCGAGTTTATTGTGGGGTATTCGAGCCTGTAGGCTTGGGCAAAAATTCCACGTAGACCCTGTAAAAAACGGGGTCGGGTAGCTGTCTACCACCCCAGACAAGACTCTGCCCTTTGGCATAGCCTTGTCTGGGTTCCTCTCTGCCCAAAGGCAGAAAGTTCGACAAGCACACCTCCAAAGTAATTCAGATAGTGATCAAAGTGATTTTCCAAGTGTAAAAGGCCAAAATTAGGGGGCACCCGGGGAGGATCAAAATCAATATTCAGTTGTAATTGTTCTAGCGAGACAAGCTTGCTAATCATTACACCACCTCAAGGTGCTCCTGTTGAGGTTGATGTGCTGTAAAACAAAACAAAAAAAAAAAAACAAGCCACCATAACATAGCTTCCCTGTGCCTTTTCTATAAATATTTTCATGATAATTGTTCTGATTAACTTTCCTTTATGATATCTAGACTTTGACTTTAAGTGCAGTAGGCAATAAGGTCTCATCATCTCACACTTGCTATGAGCCTGGTCTTAGGTTTATTGTCGACAATAAACCTAAGATGCCAACCTAGCTTACAAATCTTAGTCTTTCATTCCAACCTGAAGATTCCAACTTATCACATGAATACAGAACATGACATCATTAAAAAGTGTTTCACCTTTGTCTCATTTCTTCATTTTTTTTTTTATTCTATATCCTACTAATATGCATATATATTATTGGCCTTGATCTGGCATCTTGGCTTCAGTCTCTTTCCTACCACTGTAATGTGGCTTCCCTCTGCTTTTTCTATAAATTCTTTCAAGGGGAATTGTTATGATGAACTTTTTCCTCTATGGTAGTCAGATTTATGAATTTAAGTGCAATACTAGATTGGCAGCAAAGTCGCATCATTTTATAGATGAGTTGGCTAGCCGTAATCGTAAGTTCCATGCTAACAGTTTCTTCTATCGCACTTCTCGCTTGTGGAACTCTCTTTTGGCTTCTTGCTTTCCAGTCAACTTTGATCTTCAAAACTTTAAATGTAATATCAATTGTTATCTTCTGTCTTCTTAATTCTTATTCTTTTATTGTCCTCCCTCCTTAATAATATTTTTTTTCATATTCTCAAGCACTCAGTAAATTCTTGCATCCTAGTGGCTTTCTTTCCTTGCTTGAAGTGAAATTATATATATATATACACATATATCCTTGAAGTGAAATTATATATATATATATATATATATATATATATATACACACACACACACATACATGTAGTCATAGAGAGACAACATGTAGCCTATGCTTTAAAATGTTGATGTTAAGAACATGTAACATAGGTAAAGTATGGAAGGACAGAAAAACAAAACTGTCAGTACCGAAAAAAAAAAAAAAATCAAATGTAGATGATTTATATTCTGATGATTGTCCTCATCTTTGTTGTTGTTATAACATATCAAACTTTCTACCCACTAGCCTTTACCTGGTATATATCAATCCGAATAACCTACTCCTGAGGAAGGCCGGGAGAGCACACTGCCCAAAACCTTCTGATAACAATAACAAAGATGAGGACAATAGTTCAAATATAAATAGTATAAATAATGATAACTCGTCATCCCACAAATTCAGACAGAACAAACCGCTAGAAAAATTGTTGATAAAGATAACTGTCGGCTTGTCAGGTGGTTTAGATTTTTCACATGAACAAATACTTTATGGTCAGACATCTAATGTTAGTAACCTTTGTTTTTGATGCTGCCAGTTTAACCTTTACTGACCTTTTCTCATCATTTACAGTGTCAGGTTGTTTTTATCTTTTTTTGGTTTATCAAGTTTTGTATGTTGCTGACCAAAATCCTAAAAAAATTTCTCTCCTGTTTGGGATAGTCTTCAAGATGCCTTGTGAAGAAGGCACAAGGCCAATTTTTAAGAGGATATTTTTGTAGGAAACATATGTCAGTACAGATGCAAAAGAGTCAATACCAGTTACATTTGGGTTTTCCCAGTTAGCAGCAGGGCAGCTTGGCATGTCTAGATACAGGGCTCTCTGCAAATGGTTAAGATCAGGTCTTTGTAAGATACCTCATGCCAATAAAAGCAATGGGGAAAATCATCAGTTGGCAAGGCACAGTGTCTTGTGAAGTTGGTCCTGTGGGCATTTTGCTGTGGTTTCTGGTATTATTTTTGCTACCCCCCTGTCTCTTTCCCCTTTGCCTATTATCCCCATGGTTAAGCAGAGAGTAATCGGTGAGGTGTTTGCCCAACCTCGACACACTTTGGCTGTACATTACAGCAATTTTTCTTCGATTCTTTTCTTTCACATGTGGAAAAATGTTACACCTCTGGTCACCTCAAGACAGATCAATTAAATCTTGTGATTGGTTTATCTTTGTCTATATGACAAAGAGCTTTTTAGTTTGCTTTGGCTTGGTTGTGTAGTAGAATATCAACACCTCTATGAGTTATTTAATGCCAAAATCTACATATTTTGTATGTAATTTTATATCTTCAACTTATTGCATTCTGTGTTATCTTTGAGTCGCCACACTACTATATAATGGTATCAATAGAAAGAAACATTTCTTTTTCATTTTATTAGGAAAGAGTGGTGGCAGCTTAGATTCTAAGAGGCAGCATGAAGAATGCCTCAGAAATGCATGTTGCACTTTTGTCAGCATCACTCCATGGGTGGTTTTAGCTAGTTGCTAACCTGAGTGTGGGAGGCATATTGACTCTTCAGAATTCTTGCAGCCCTCTGTTGAATTTGCACCATCTTGAACTTATATCCAAAACCCAGATAAAGGCAAACTATGTTCATGAGGTACCCTGGCCAATCACTGACCATTCTGGCCATAGCCTTCACATTCCGTAACAAACTACAGATATTTTGTACATAATTTTATACTTTCAGAGTAAACATGTTTTATAGACATATAGTTTGTAGAAGGTCAATTGTAGGTGTCATATGTTCTTCTAGCATCCCTTTACATAAGCTTGCTAGGTAGGCTACTCAACGTTTCCTTCTATCTTGCTTTTACTATGTCCTGTGAGTGTCAAATTCATCAAACTCTCTTTCCTCATTATGTGTCCTAGAAATTTCAACTCTTTCTCTTACATCCTAAGCAAAAATGTCCATTTTGTTTCCATTGAATTCCTATGCCATCAGACTCATAAACTAATGTTTTAATCCTTGAGGGTATTGTCCCAGGGGTTCAGTTAGCTGGATCAACAGTGACTTGAAGAAGGCTGGAACGCCCAACTGCAGGAACATTGTAATAACAAATATGAAGACAATGATTTGAATGAAAATAATGCTATTTGTCAGTTTAGCAAATATGAGGGTGGGTTGACTATGAAGGAGTGATGCTAGAACATGCATTTATTTCAACTCTTCTTATTAATAACTGTATTGTTTTGTTTTTCTCTGGGTAAACTGGCATCTTACTGTTCAAAGAAGACTTCAAAAGTAATTAGTTGAAAATGGACAAAAGTTGGCATTGTGGTGTTCAATAACACCACAATGCCAACTTTGCAGAAAAAGTGTTTAGCCCCCAAGGACATTCATGCTGACATGCTCTAGCTTTATCAACAGTACCAAAGTGGGCAGCTGAATTTAAGAGGGGAAGGGAGAGTCTTGAAGATGACCTATGGTCTTGACATCCTACAACTGCTACCACCAAGGAAAACTTTGATCATTTTCACCACACAGTGATGGATTGACAGGGGATTAACTATAAATCAAATAGCTAATGTTATTAGCATATCCTGTGAGAGATTTGAAAATATTCTGCACAATGAACTTGGCATGATGATGATGGTTTCTGCTTGGTGGGTACCATGTCATCTGATCAAAAGCATACCAGATTGATTACATCACAGGAAAATCTGACATGGTTCAAGGCAGATCCACCTGGTTTCTTTGAATGCTTCCTAACTCAGGATGAGTGTTGAGTTCATCACTTTGAGCCAGAGACAAAGAGAATTCATACAGTAGAAAAGCCCCTCCTCAGATGCTCCAAAGAAGGCCAAGGTTGTTTCACCTGCAAAAAAGGTGATGGCCTCAGTTTTTTGGGATGCAAAAGGTATTGTTTCTATTGACTACATTCAAAAGGCCACACAATCACTGGAGAGGGCTATGCCAACTTGCTGAGGCAGTTACAAAAGGGAATCAAGACCAAACATCCAAGAAGACTGATGAAAACAATGCTTAGGAACGCAAGTCCTTCATTTCAGTGGCTACTGTGTGTGTCTGTGGCTTTAAACTGGTTGAATACCCTCCCTGTTCTCTTGATTTGACCCTATCTGTTCCCCAACATGAAAAAAACACCACTTGGCTGGGAAGCAGTATCACAGTGAATCTACAATTGATGACTTTTTTGATCAACAGGATAAAAACTTCTTCACCTATAGGATACAAAACACTGCAACACCAATGGAAGAAGTGTGTAGACTGCAAAGAGGACTATGTTGAAAAATAAACCTCATTGGCTATATTCCATGATAGTACCTTGGTCAGCCTATGAACTTTTCAGCCAACCATTATAATTCAGTATAATTGTAGGAATATAGCATATAAAAGAAAAAGTTCTATGATTGCATTAGCTTTAAATTTCAGGCATACAGTCATTGCTACTTGATATAGCAAACTCGCTTGGCTCAGAATGGGAATTTAAAACAAATCAAAAATTGAATTTTCCCAATTTAAAAGCTTAAGACTGTTATTAAAGTAAGAGTATTGAAAAGGGAACTGCTCAGAATTACAGACAACTTTATCTACAATTATGACTATTAGATAATAATTATAAATTATTACTTTCAAAAACTAATTAATAATGATTGTTATAAGAAAATATGTGAAAATGAAAATTCCTAATCTATGATCATCAAAACATTTTCTTCATATTTTTGTCTAAAACTCCAACAATTCTTAGATTTTCAAAATGTCCGAAAATTCATATGCTGTCTATTTTATCTATTGAATGACATTTTAATGTGATTGATAAACTGAAAACATTCGGGATTATTCTGTAATTAGATCTGTGCCTTTCTCGATAGCTTTATCTGTTGAAAAAACATCTATAAGATTTCTCTTATCTTCCCATTGCTTCAAGTTGGAATATTTAATGCTTTATTTACACACACACACACACACATATATATATATATATATATATATATATATATATATATATATAAACATACACGCATATAGAATCAACGCAAGTAAAAAATTAGTTGATGGATGTTACCTTCAGCATCCTGATGCCAGAGTTCCGTAGATGGACCCTCCAAGAATCACTCTGTCCATTCATCAGGGGATATCAGCAATAGGTTTATCCAAAGAAAAGTGATACTTGAGGTTTAAAATGAAATTTTAAAAATGAAAAATCTTTTTTGAAACTTTTATTTTAATTTCAAGCCAATAGATGAAATTTAATTTCCAATAAGCAAAATATTTTGCTTTTATTAATCATATATATATATATATATATATACATATATATACACACACACACACACACATTTCAATCAATTTAAATTGATTTGAATGTGTGTTGTTTTTTTTAAATCACAAATGTCTGATTTTAGCCATATTCACAATTCTCTCAGAATAAAGTAATTTTTTAGCTTCTAAATTTATCCTGAGAACCAAACATTTCCTTTTTTTTAATTCCATTTTCTTTTGGGCAGCACTGTGCAATATTAAAGCTGAAAGTTGCCAAACATTTGAGGAATTTGTGAAATATTGAAGGGAAATAATGGGATGGTCCTTGGCCTTAGAATTAAAGAAATGGAAAAAAAATTCAATGAAAATCTGGTTGAATTATCTAATGATGAAAATCTTAAATTTAATTGGAATGAAATATTAAGAATTTATTTTTTCTTCCAAATCTGAAACAATGAAATCTTTTGAAAGTCAAAGAAATTAATGGATTGAGGAATAGATTTGAGAAAATATTGTTAATTGACTGGAAGGTGAAATCTTGTTCAAGTCCTGAGCATTCAGAACCTTGCATATTTTTTTTTAAAATTAAAGATCAAAAAACAGAATTAAAAGAAAAAGGGATTTCTCTTCTTAATTGGATGTCAACTTCTTGCTATATGCTTCATTTTTTCTTTTTTAATATTTTCATTTGATTTTTTTTTTTTTTCAAAATGGAGAACTGATTTAATTTAAATTGAAGTGACTAGCCTAAAATCCAACATGGCTAACTAGATTTTGCAAAATAGGATTCTGGGAAGAAATCAACTAATTTGTCTTAGCAAAAATCACAGAATATTTTATTTCATTATTTTCTTACGTAACAATAAAGAGCTCATGTCTTATCCACATAGCTAGTATTTCTTAGACAATGCCACAGAAACTTGTGGCAAGACAGGTCACAAATTTAGTCATATGTCTAAATTTATTTTCATTATCAATGTGTGTTAGTATCAAATATTAACTAGTCTTTTCTTCATTTAATTGCTTTTTATTATAATTTTCTCCATAGATTCAATTCACTGACTTCTGAAGTAAACATTGATAAATACAGCCTCTGAAATTATTATGCAAAAATCAAATAATCCTCAATAACTCAAAAAGTTTTAAACCGATATTTGCTAAATTTAACCTTGTTCATTTCCACCCTAAGTAAAATATTTAATTGAATTTTCTGCCATTTTTAATGGTTAGTTTTTGAGATATTTGGAATTTACAAAAATGGACTGACTGAAGTTATTATGCAGATTAAACTAATATTAGCTTAAGACCTCTGGAATCTAATAAAAACTATTTTTCTTTTTTGTCCATAATATATGTTGAAACATGGGTAAAGGGAAGGATCTAAAAACTGCTGAAAAAACAGAAAATAACAAAGTTATTGAGTGAGGGGATGTCAACATTGGAGATATCAAAGGAGCTTTGGAGAGATCATTAAACTATAAAAAAGGTTGTTAAAAACTTGAAGCAAAGGAAAAGGCTTCAAGAACTTGTTTCGTCAAGATGAATGTAAACTAAGGTGAGTTATAGCAAAACAACCACTTTTGACCAGTGCTCAGATCTTTGAAAAGATTAGAATTGAAGGAGCCAAGGACAAAAGGTGTAGAATACTTTGTGAATAGAGATCTGTAAAATAATCTCCTAGGAAAACTACTCTCACTAAAGAAATATTTTAAAATGTCAGAATTGGGCCAAGAAATACATGAAAATTGACTTTTCTAAAGTAATTTTCACAGACAAATCTAAAGTGACATTTGATGGACCTGATGGATGAGACAAAGAATGGATTTTATCTAATTCAGAAGTGTCTGTGGCTAAAAGAAGGCAACAAGATGGTAGTGTTATGATATGGGCTGGAATTGTCAACCAAAATATTATTGGACCATTCAAAATCAATGAAGGAGTCAAACTGAACAGTGCTAGCTATTGTGATTTTATAAACAAGACTTTCTTTACATGGTACAATCCTCAGCCTCGTAGTTTCAAAGTGAAGTGTGTATTTATGCACAACAATGCTTCTTCTCATGTATCTAAGCTTACCTATGAATTCTTTGAGCATAAAAGATTTTTACAGAAGAGAAGATAATGGAATGGCCACCATCAAGTCCTGACCTGAATCTGATGGTCAATTGTGAAGATGAAATTATATGAAGGTGGCAAATAATATAACAGCAAAGCAGACCTAAGGGAAGCAATTAAAACTACCATGTTGGAAATTGAACCTGCTGATGTAAAAAAAATTAACAAAATCAATGGATAATAGATTACTGGCTGTTATTGAGAAGAAGGATCATTATATTAAAATGTAAAGGATTCAAAGATTTATCATTGTGTCTATTTGTTCTATTATAGATATTGATCAATTTTAAATGTGATTATTTGGTTTTGCCTAATAACTTCAGACAGCAGTTTTTTTAGAATACATCAAATAACTTCAATAAGTTCAATAGCACATTGATACTACCTAAAATTTTAACTCATGCTTTGTTTTGATATTTAAATTTATTGTTCAAAATTTGACCATATTTTTCAAGCCAAATTTGAATTATTGATGTTTATATGATTTGCTTAATAACTTCAAGTAGAGTGTAGTGCTAAAATAACTTCCAATGAGACTTGAAAATACATCACATTTGATTGAAGCTTGCATGAATGTCAACTATTTCAAATTCAAACACAGAAAGTCATGGCTAGATTTTGCAACCTCTTCATTTTGAATTGGCATTGCTGTAGACTTACAATTTTATGTAACTTACTGCTGTTAATATATATATATATATAGCTACATTTTCAAGACACCATGAAATATATGTCCCTAGCATTTATATTGTAAATATAATAATATAGACATATAGTAACATACAATCTGATCTGTTATCTGTGTATATTTCTGAAATGCGGTATTGTATTTGTTTTGTTATGTTCATAACATTTCAGCCTTTTGAACTTTTTGGTAGTTTTTGGGTAGTTCCACATGCCATACCACTTCCGGATGTCTCAGTTATCTCCCTTTAACTCAACTCTCCAAGTCTTTGTCCAAACCAGATATTTGCCGTAACCAGATATTGAACTCACAATTCAAGTCACTGAATCCAACTAACACTTTTATCCGCTGGACCATGTGTCCTTGAGGACAACATTGTCTGAATTTTTCAGGACTTATAAACTTAATGTCTCGGTAATCATTTTTAGCAGAGCTCATATTGCAATTTTCTTGCTATTATTGCTTTTCTCTAGCACTTTGTATTACTGGTGGAATTAGAGCAATCTACCCTTGTAAAAGAAATAAAGGGTTCTGTTCAAAATTCCAATCACCTGGAGAAGGCTAGAGCATACATCAGCTAAAATGTTGTGAACATAACAATAAAGATGACGATAACAGTCTGAACAATTTAAATAATGTAAATATTTTATTATATTGTGTGTTGGCAGTGTCATTTAGTTTTCTTCTGTACACCAGAGTATCTGATTGAAACCAAAATAATGGTGCCCATGAGATATATCTCTTCATTTTACTACCATTCTTCCCAAGGCTCTTTCCATTTTTCTTCCTTTTTCTTTCTTTCTTTTTCCCACACCTCAATCTTTACTTCTTTCTCCTTTTCCAGAGCCTCCTGTCTCTTTCTTTCTTTTCTCTATTCTTATCTTTCTCTTCCCCGTGCATATCCTGTCTTCTTCAAGTCCGCTTCCACCCACCATCTTTTTTTTTTTCTCTTCTTGTCCGTGATGCCATTTTTTTATTTCTCCTCTCTGCCCCCACCCACCGTCTATTTTTTCTCTTCTCTGCCCTCACTCACCATATATTTCTTTCTCTCCTCTGCCCCCACCCACCGTATATTTCATTCTCTCCTCTGCCCCCACCAACTGTATATTTCTTTGTCTCCTCTGCACCCACCTACTGTATATCTCTTTTTCTCCTCTTCCCCCCCACTGTATATTTCTTTCTCTCCTCTTCCCCCCCACTGTATATTTCTTTCTCTCCTCTTCCCCCCCCTACTGTATATTTCTTTCTCTCCTCTTCCCCCCGCACTGTATATTTCTTTCTCCCCTCTTTTCCCCCACTGTATATTTCTTTCTCCCCTCTTTCCCCCCACTGTATATTTCTTTCTCCCCTCTTTCCCCCCACTGTATATTTCTTTCTCCCCTCTTTCCCCCCACTGTATATTTCTTTCTCCCCTCTTTCCCCCCACTGTATATTTCTTTCTCCCCTCTTTCCCCCCACTGTATATTTCTTTCTCTTCTCCCTCCCACTGTATATTTCTTTCTCTCCTCTCCCCCCCCACTGTATATTTCTTTCTCACCTCTGCCCCACCCACCATATATTTCTTTCTCTCCTCTGCCCCATCCATCATATATTTCTTTCTCTTCTCTGTCCCCGACTGACTATTTTTTTCTCTTCACTGCCCACCACCATCTATTTCTTTCTCTTCCTTGTCCCCCACCGTCTACTTCTTTCTCTTTCCTGTTCCCACCATCTATTTCTTTTCTCTTCCCCCCACTGTCTTTTTCTTTCTCTTCTCTACCCCATCCACCATCTATTTCTTTCTCTTCTCTGCCCCCACCATCTTTTTCTTTCTCTTCCTCACCCTATCTATTTTTTCTCTCTTCACCATCCTACTTTTTTCTTGCTTTAACCTGTCCCTTTTTTTTTTCTTCTCTACACACCACACCATTTATCTTTCTTTCCATCCCTCCTGTCTTTTTCTTTTTCTTACTGCTCCATCTTTTTCTTTCCTTTCCCACATGCCACAACGTTTTTCTTTCTCTTACCCCAATCTCCTGTCTTTTTGTTTCTCTCCTTCACTTCTATCATTTCTTTCTATTCCCCATCCACTTTTTTCCTTCTATTCCCCACCATACCCTCATCTTTTTTTTTTCTTCCTCACACCCACCTCTCCATTTTTACCTATCACTTTCTATATCTTTCAATCAACTTCTCTATTTATTTTACAATCTGTTGCTTTCTCCCTCCCCTTTCTCATATTGGTTACAGTCACTGTCTCAAAAATTGTCAGCTCTTGAGGGTAAAAACAAAAAAAAAAAACTCCTCCATCAATTGACTGACAATGAATGTGAGTGGGTGAGGTCATTATTTTGGGATGAATTTTTAATTTCTAAATAATTCTGTTTGCCTGGCCTTTGACATTTTAATGCAGCTTAGATTGAATATTTGTTATATAAAATTAATCATTATTCAATGAATTTTTCAGGCGCATATCTTTATCTTTATTATTTTGATCATCATATTTTAGTCAGTGTCACCTGTGGGTATTGTATTTTGTGATGATCTGATGTATCATTCCAGGAATTATTCAAACTAGTATCATTATTTTAATTTTTTTTAGTATGTGTGTTTTAGCCTTCCTAATGTTAGAATCTCTGGAATAATGTCTGTATTCTATGATCCTTATGACTGTTGTGTTATGGCATTTCAGCCACTGTGCTCTTGAGCTTTCCTCAGTAATATTTTGCATCTGGTACAGGAGGATTTCTTTCGTAATGAAGAAAAGAATACTGAGCTGTTACGTGACATCTGTCCATCTTTACAGCAGCAGATGTTGGACGATTTCCTTAAAAATGAAGAAGAGACTTGAGGCAACGGAGATGTGGTTCTACAGAAGGATGCTAAGGATATTATGGACTGAGTGTGGAAGCAACAATGAGGTCTTAGTGAGGATGCAAACAATACTTAATATAAGGAAGAGGCAGCTGAAATTCCTGGGACACATAATGAGGAAGGAGGGCTTGGAGAATCTGATACTCATGGGTCGAATGGAGGGAAAGAGAGACAATGGAAAACAACACATGACATACCTAGCGGCTTTAAGCAATCGGATGACAGAATGTGGTCTGGGGAAGGTGGCAGAGGGAAGGAACTTGTTGAGAGCTATAAGGGATGGAGGGAGGTGAAGAGCCAAGATCACCTACATCCTGAAAGGACATGGCACATAGAAAGAAAAAAAAAAAACTGTTGTGACTTCTATTGAAATAATTCAAAGATCTTTTTGTCAAAAGATCTTTTTTAATTAATTTTTTTGTGATGTAAAGAGGTAGTTGAACCATAGTTTTCATGGCCTTCAGTCTATTGCATTTAACGTAAAGCTGTCCCTCAGCTTTTGCATGGAGCCAATATTGGATTTTGGCCAAACCACTGAATGCTGCTTTTCAAGGCATGCCATTCCCACTGGCAAGATTAGCATAATCCTCTCATTTTTCTCTTCTCTACTCCTTCTCTCCATCTTTTTTCTTTTCTTTGTCTCTCTCTCCCCATCTTTTTATCTTCCCTATTGCTCTATCTTTTTCTCTTCTCTACCCCATCTCTCTATCTTTTTCTCTTCTCTGCCCCCTCTCTCTATCTTTTTCTCTTTTCTGCCCCCTCCCTCCCTATTTTTCTCTTCTCTGTCCCCTCCCTCCCTATTTTTCTCTTCTCTATCTCAATCAAAGGGTATGTGGTTTCAGGTCTTTCTTCAAATTTTTAATCTTTTTGTAAGGGGCTCCACCTACTATTTTCCTGTCATCTAATTGCCTTGTATATGTATATCCTAACTGGCTTCACTCTCCATTTTTTTTATTTTGGTGAAGCCCCCAACATTCTTTTAGGCTTGATTTTCTACTTGGTGGCTATGAGATCACCTTCTAGATTCTTTGACATTCTGATGTGACATCAAGTACAAAGCTTATTTTGGTATTTCTTAGGGTGAACCCAGTACATACTGAGGTCACTACAGATCGAATCCTCTTAGATCAAAGTTTGCTGATAGACATTAAATTTGATTCAGACATCTGGTATTTATTGGCTTAAATCACATACTACATCAGTTTACTGTCTCCCATGTAGTGAATGGCAGTAAATAAAAATTGAGAATTTTATTTAAATTTTATCTTAGCAAATTATTTGTACTATTCACTTATTGTAGGGATGTTAAATTCTTTGTTACTGTATTTAGCATCTTTTTGGAAAATAGAAGCTAATTATTCTCTTGTGAATCAAATGGTGATTGAACCATTGCATTCAGGATTTCAAATGCAACACTCTAACCACTTAGCATTTCCCCAATATGTAGATTGCATAATGAGCCAAATTGGAGTATTCGTCAAAACAGTACACACTAATTATTTCCAACAGCAAGTGATGGATCATTTGAAGGCATTGGTTGAAAAACTAATCATTAAAGTTTGTATCCATTGTTGTTTTGGTACAGTCTGATTTAGAAAATGCAAAGAAGATTTTAATTAAAACAATTAATAAATCAGCTGATACTTGTTTCTCTATTATGACATAAATGAAGACAATTATTAATGATATTGTTAATTGAAATGGCACTTTCATCTGTATAGAGCAAAAGGATAGTGTTGTTAATGTTACTAGTATTTGGTAACATTTTGTAAGAGAAATTATCAAAGTTATTATTACTAGTTTCTTTTCCATCTTATTATTGTTGCTTTTTATCCCAACACTCTGGCTCTATACACTCTTCATTATTACTATTATTTTATTACTAGTTTTATTCCATCTTATTATTATTGCTTTTTATCTCAACCCTCTGGCTCTATACACTCTTCATTATTACTATTATTTTATTACTAGTTTTATTCCATCTTATTATTATTGCTTTTTATCCCCACCCTCTGGCTCTATACACTCTTCATTATTACTATTATTTTATTACTATTTTTATTCCATCTTATTATTGTTGCTTTTTATTCCAACCCTCTGGCTCTATACACTCTTCATTATTACTATTATTTTATTACTAGTTTTATTCCATCTTATTATTATTGCTTTTTATCCCAACCCTCTGGCTCTATACACTCTTCATTATTACTATTATTTTATTACTAGTTTTATTCCATCTTATTATTATTGCTTTTTTTCTATACAGTTCAGTATACTTTACTTTGTTCTAACAACATTTTTTAATATTTCTAGAATGGAAACAGATAATCATGCTATTACCATTAATAGTTATTCTTGTTTTGTTGTTCTTTGTGGAAACAAAGTCAGATAAAATGCAATGTTTTTATAGGTTTTCACTAACAATGAAATTTGTTATATATATATATATATATATATATATATATATATATTTTAATCAAGTTCACTCCATGCAAAGCAGTAAAGCCACTATGACATAATGGGTCATAATGGGAATGAGGAAGAATAAGAAACAGAAAAATTAGTAATGAGCAGGAAGAGAAAAGAGTAATCAGGAGGACAGTAGATAACCATTGATATTGCATTTAAACTTTTGCAGATTAAAGTTGGCTAAATATTACTTTGTCCATTTATGCCTTTACAACAACCACATTCAGTAAAACTCTGCCTTGAGTGGCTATTGGGCCTTGTATTGGGTGAAAAAAGGAATTCTTGCTGCTTTGTGTGTGTGTGTGTGTGTGTGTGTATATATATATATATATATATATATATATGTTTATGCATGCATGTGGGGGTGGGGGTGTATGCGTGTATATATAGGGTGCAATGGGTAAATTGTATTTACCTATCACATTATATATTTTTAATTCCATGCATGCGTGTTGTTTGCACTGTCTGTGAGAAAAAGACGACCTTGATGCAATTCACTCTGCCAGAAATTTGAAAACGGCATGCTGTACTGCTTGGCATTTGCACTGGAAGCTCAAATATGAACATTTCAGAGTTTTTGTGTGGCAACCTGAGGACAGTACAGAGGATTCGGAAAAAGTTGGATGAGTCTAGCTTTAGTAAGTGGCTTGAAATTTGTAAAAAAACAAAAAAACCACTGCCACAGTTAGCATTAATTTTTTTACATGCACATTATACAAGAAAAGCTATCCACTAGCACAAGATAATATGATCCGTTTATTGGACCTGCAAAATTTATGTGCAGTCTTGACCACGGAATATAGTCTTGGAGAACAGAACACTGCTTACAAATTTAAATTTGTTGTGGAGTAAATAACATACCCCTGGTAACACAAATGAACTAGGCAAGATGCCTTAAATAAAGAACTCAATGTGAGTCAGAAAATTCTGTTGGAGTCAGTCAGGAGGGAATTTCTAAGGATGTCACAGTCTGTGCCTGAGTGAGACATAATATTATAACCGCTAGGAGTCAGTTATAACTGTGCACAAGAAAAGATCAATACTTCTGCAGCTTGACACAGTTATAAGCTGAATTTTAATCTGAGGTCTTTTGTTGCATAAGGTTTGATCAATGTGATTAGCATTAAGTACATTGACAATGAAGGAGAGGTGCTGAAAAAGAAATTCTTTTTTATAATTGCACTATGGACTTACTGAGTAATCCACACACACACACACACACACACACACATATATATAATGGCTGACTAATCTTGTTTTCTGAGCACACTAGTCTGCTAGAGTGGCTAGTCAATCCTTGTTGCAGACACCTGCTCAGGCACATTTGTGTTTGTTCAACACCCACAGAGCCCACCTGTGGTTTATACTGCAACTCTGCTGAACAAACCTCAGTTACAGTTTTTGGGAGGGAGCGCATGATCTATCATGATCTGCAGTTTGAACTTGTGCCCAAACATCAGTCACAATGACTTGCAACTTCATGCTAGCACAACCATTGACATCTTCAGAACTGTCTAGTCAATTTCACTTCCAAGGCTTGGGTCAACCCATGGTCTAGTTTTCAGGCACTTTTCAAAGGTGCCACATTTACTTATATGTCAACTCTTCAGGCTGATAACATCAACAAGTCACCTTCCTGGAAAATAGAGAATGGTGTGATTTGAACCTGGGTCTCATGGTTAGAAAGTGAATATTCTAAGTACTTGGCTATGCACCCATACACACATATACTTATATAAAGACCTTTTCAATGTATGCAATGAAGCCATTCTGTGAGAATTGGAAATCCTACCAGTATTCATTACTGGCAGCCACAATTTTAACAGCATAAGATATGCAGATGACACAGTGTTGATAAAACACACGGAAAGGAAACTACAAAGACTCCTATAAAAACAAGAAGAAAGGAGTAAATGTCAATTGCAAGAAGACCGAATGTATGGTTGTTAAAAAAAGCAAAACCCCAACATGCAAATTACAAATTGGAGATACCGAACTCAAACAGGTGCAATAATTTAGAAATCTAGGAAACACATTCACACAGGACAGAAAGTGCAACATGGATATCCGTTGGTATGTTGGAATAACGAAAATGCCTTTCAAAAGCTAAGCAAAGTATTAAGAAACAGAAAAATAGCATTAGAAACAAGGAAAAGAGTACTGAATTGTTATGAAATATCAGTCCTCTTCTATAGCAGTGAATGCTGGACAATCTCCTTACAGATGAAGAAGAGATTTGAAGCAGCAGCAATGTGATTCTGAGAATACCATGAACCGAATATGTGAGCAATGATGGAGTTTCAGAGAGAATGGTGATAAAAAGGACACTTATACTTAACATCAGGAAGAGACTGTTGAAATTTCTGGAGCACATTATGAGGAAAGAGGGCTTTGAAAATTTGATGCTCACACGACATAATGAAAGCACATACAAGAAGAATGTAGAAGATAATACATTTATTTGTGCTTTCATTCATTGCGTCTTATCCGTTTGATTGTTTTACGGTATATCAACTCCTTTTTAACGCCTACAGTGAGGCAATTCTGAGAGAATCAGAAATCCTGCCAGGATATATTACTGGCAGCCACAATCTCAGCAACGTAAGATATACAGATGACACAGTGTTGATAGCAGACATGAAAAGGAAACTACAAGAACCCCTGCAAAAGGAAGTGAAGGAAAATGAGAAGAAAGGACTAAACATCAACTATAAGAAGACTGAATGCATGGTTGTTCACAAAGTGCAAACATGTACAAAAATTTAAATATCTGAGAAATTTTTGAACAGAGGATGGAAAGTACAATACTGAGATCCGAAGACGTATTGGGATAGCCAAAGATGAATTCCAAAAGCTAAGCAGAGTATTAAAAAATAGGAAAACTTTGTTAGAAACAAGGAAAAAGAGTAGCAAACTGTTATATGATATCAATCCGCCTGTATGGCAGTGAATGCTGGACAATCTTCTCAAAGATGAAGAGATGTGAAGCAACAGAAATGTGGTTCTTGAGTATACAGAATCTGAGGATACAATGGACTGAACATGTGAGCAACGATGAACTTTCAGAGAAAAAAGAAACAGAAAAGAAATTTATACTTAGCATCAGTAGGAAATAGTTGATATTTCTAGGGGAAATAATGAGAAAAGAGAGCTTAGAAAATCTAATACTCACAGGGCAGATTGGAGGCAAGAGGGATGAAGGAAAACAATGTATAACATACTTAGTTATTTTGAGTTAATGGATGGTGGATCAGGGTTTAGGAGAAAAAAAGTCAAAATGTATGAAGAGAGAGCCATGTTCGGACACAGCACATAAAGAAGAATTTTAAAAGAATTTATGTTTGTCTATATTTCTGACATGAGGTATTGCAGCTATTTACACTATTGTCCTCATCTTTATTGCCATGTTCACAACATTTCAACCATTGTATGCACTGACCTTTTTCAGGTAGTCTACATTGGAATTTCTGACTGGACTCTAAAGTCCATTAGAGAACACAACATATTGGCAAAGAATGATTCTGCACAGGCCTCATATCTCTTGATAGTTCAAAAATGTCTATACAGACTAGTGATCCTGTAAATAAATATATCAGCTTTGTAAATAAATATTCATGCCTTCTTTTTGTCTACTCATATCTATTAAAATATGTACTTATGAAAATATATAATTAGAAGAGGTTATAGTAGCTCCAACGAGAGAAAAGTGTATCTTTTAAAAAGAAGAGAGAAACCACAAACGTTTTAAGTTGTAATGCGGATTTGTTTAAAAATTTTTTTAAATATTTATGTTAAAAGTTAAATTTTTTGGATCTCATTGATTGTAATTCACACACACACACACACATATATATATATTTATATATATATATATATATATATATATATATATATATATATATATATATATATCACATTGTGTGTGTGTTTAATGACCTTTCATTGAGATCAGGATAATCTTTTTCTTAAAACCCCAAAATCTTTCACCAAAGCTTCTATTGTTCTCTCACCCAGCCTACCGTCCATTGCTCTTCTCCCAACACAAATGGAAGCATGAAGGAGGGAGAAGATGGTGGTGGGGAGGTATAATATGAGACTCTCTTGTCATATTTGTAGCCTACCAATCCTTATAACAAGATGGCTGCCTTACACAGACCTACTCAGCCCTTTATGACATAATATATGCCTGTTCCCATTCATCTCTCTTCCAACACACCCACCAGCACTCCTATCTTTCAGTAATCCACTTTGAAAGCCTCTTGTGATCACTATCTTCTTTTGCTTCCATCTTGATCAGCTCCTCTTCTGGTTGACGCAATCATGTCAAAGGCATCTATTTGTTAAGATAAGTTTCAAGTATATTCGATTATTTCCAAAATAATCAGTAACTTGGAAAATTCAAGCAAATGATGTAAGGCTCTTTAGTATAGTCTTATTTTTCTTGAGATGTTGCTAGATAGCTTTTAGGGGCATGTTACAACCTGACAAGGTCTGCCAAAGAATGATTCTACCCAGTCATCACTAGCCTATCTTGATAGTCCAAAAACGTCTCCGCGTCCTTGTGGGTAATGAATTATTTTGCACCTTATGACCCCTCTCCTACAGATGAAATGCTGCCAGCCTCTTGTTACTCTGTTGCTATTTCCATGTATTCTGATAAACTACATTCTTTAGTTCCACCACACTGAAGTTAAGCAATGTCAAACCTGGTCAGTACATAGATGGCTAACCACTTCAAAATACCAGAGTCTGTAATCTTGGGTGTGCATGTGGTGTAATGGATAATGGCTCAAAAATGTTAATCAGAGAGCCGACTTCAGATTCCTATCGGGTTCGTTATATTCACTTACACAAAAATAAGCATATAGAAAAGATATCAATCTACCTCTTCTCCCCTCAGCTATGGGTTAATTAGTAAAACTTGTATCATCACTATACTGTTATCTACGAAAAAAATTCTTAAATCTAAAAATATTTTCTGGCTTTAAATAATCTGCTAAGAGTTGAGACATTGTAGAAAATAAATCAATTAATCACCATTGACTATTATAAGTGGGACTCACCATTTACTCATATGTGAAACATCCCCATTTCCTTTTGTTTTTTATTTATGTTTGTAGGGAAGAAAAAAAAGCCAAAACACCAAAATACATTTAACAGTGTGTCGAAAAAAAAGTACTCCATACCAGAGCATATATATTGTTAACAGACAAAAAAGCAAGTGATTTCCGAAGGTGCACACTTGAAATGATAAAAAAGGGATCTCAATCTCAATGCCACAATGGTAGAACAAATATGAGAGTCTAGCATACCCGCAGTCAGACCTACAACACAAGATTTTGAAATATATTGATTTGCTACTCTCATTTCTCGAGCACACCCACCTGCTTGGAGTTTGTGCTCATTCAACAGCCACAGATGTCACTGGTGGTTTATACTACAATTAATCTAGACAGACTTTTGTGATGTCAACAAATACACATTGTCATTTTCATAATGCTCATTGTAGTAGAGACTTTGTAATCGCAGATACAATCGTATGCTGTTGAACAATACTGGTGTCAAATGACTTCAGTAATACTTGCGCTATTAGTACTTGCTCAATAATACTTGTTTGACAAGTAACCTGTATAGTGATCTGAATAGAGAAATAGTATAGTGAATAGAGTAGAGAATAATGGTTCATACAGTATAGAGGATAGACTAGAAATAGTGATCCAAATAGTAATAGCGGATAGAATAGAAATGCGATCACTTAGACGTCACACTACTTTCTACTTATGTATTTTCTCTATGGTCATGTGTTCTACTTAATTCAATAATGTGATCACCTGTGTTTACTCTCTGGCAATCTATGTTCAAACTCAAGTGTTGGCAGCAACACTTTTTTCTATATAACACAGACCTTAACTGCAATTTCTTGGAGAGAGCGCATAATCTGCAGTTTGGACAACACTAGTAAAATTCTAAACATCAGTTACAATGATTTGTGACTTTGTGTTAGCACATACATTGATGGTTTTCAAAAATTCCATTTACCAAATTTCTTTTACAAGACTTAATTCAACTAATGGTATGATTATTCAGACACTTTCCAAATGTACCACATGCTGGGATCACCACCCCAGATCAATATCATCACCTTTCTCAATATCAGAAAGGGACAGTTGAAAATTCTAAAACAAATGCAGTCCATATCTCAAGTGGAAGTTTGCACCATTTCCAAAGAGGCTGGTAAAAAAGGTACTGCTCCAGAAAGTACCTGACGCCTTTTTCCATACTGTATCTTTTCAAGTGTTAAATCAGTTCAGATCAAAAATGGAATATTCCTGCTATTGTCGTGCCTTTCAAGGAGAGTACAACATATAAGTACCGGAGGAAATTCAGGGTCTGCTCAGTGGTGTATCCACTGCATAGATATTTACTAATGATCTATGTATATGGGCAGGTTGTTGATATAAAGCAGAAAAAGTGTAGGGTTGAGAAGAGTCCATGGGTAATGCTTGTGTTGATCTTATGGGCTTCAGAAGATTGGCTATTAACAACCATTTTTGTTGGATCTTCCTGTTAGGAAAGACTTGATAATTGAAAAAAATTCTTTCAGTGATTCCATAGCAGGAGTTTAGTACCTCCAGCCATGTCATAACTTGTCAAAGGCCTTTGATACATTGAAGCCAATCATTGCCTCTTTTATTTCTCATTTCTATCTTTTCATTTTCTCTCTCTTGAGGTCTGCACTGATTTTTATTCCAAATTTGCCAGGCAAGGAGACTCAATGCTATTAACTTTGTTTCTGGGGCACATAAGGAAGCAAGAGGGCTTGGAAAATCTCATAAGATAAACTGAAGGCAAGAGGAACACAGGTAAAAAATACATAATATATTTAGTGATCTATATGTTGTATAGCACAAGTGAATTACAAGTTTCTCTTGGATTTTATTGAAATCTGAATCTCTTCAGTCCACCAAAGGAAAGTCTACACATAGCATGATGCCTCATTGGCTAATAACATTGTGGTCAGTCTATCACAAAACAATTATCAAACAATGAGATAATTAAAAGCAACATATGACTGTAATCAACCCATAATTATCAACCCTTAATTGCAGAAATCATATTGCAGAACAAAAATGAATTATCAAAAAGTGAAATTGGACCTAATTAAAAAAAACTGGACCTAATTAAAAAATATACTACAACACTTATTCTCATTATTACCTGATCAATTGAGCTTTCAACTCATTAGTTTAGCAGTCTAACCCCAAAGTTACAAAAAGCTGGACCCCAGCAAAAAAAAAAAAGACAATGTTGACTAATTAACATTGACTGATTAATTAACTTATTAATGCCCTCTTCAGTGATTGAATATTTGGAGTGAGTGGCTGATTAAAATAGATAGTACTGCCATTAAATATGTATGGCAATAGTGAAGCTGAACCATTAACCAATCATGGTTGACCATGGAGTTGGGCCATTGAGCAATCATGGTTGACATGTGGTTAAGACAGCAACATCCAGTTGTGTTTGAATTCCAGTCAGTCTTGTTATATTAACTTATGTGCACATACCTTTGGGAAAGGTATGAATCAGTCTTCGCTCATCTATGGGTTAAATAGTAGGACTTGTATCAAGAAAAATCATTGTTATTCTTAGAAAAAAATGTTGATGTAATATTCACTTTCAAAGAAAAGAAAGAATTATTCTTTCAATCCAAAGTATATTTTGGTTTAAAATAACTCACAAAGGGTTGATAAGCCATAAATAACAAATCGATCAAAATTGGACTTCATAGAGAAATTTTGTTATTATTATCGGCGTGGTATTAAATGTGGAATGTAAAATGTACAATTTTAGTGGAAGGAAAATTTATTGAATGATTGCGTCTGTGATTGTAACTAGATAACGTACAGATTAGAATTGAGAAGACAAACCCCCACAACCATTCCCCAATTTAGGCTTTTTACCACATTTGTTGATTTCAACAATAAATAGATTATGCTGTTCTTTTTACCTGGCCTTCAGACTGGGATCAACGTGAGGTAGCTGTTTTTCACTTCTCTGTCATGTTTCCATCTTTGGGTTGATCACAGAAAGAGCGTTGAGGGATGCTGGTCCTGGAGGTTCCAAATCTGCAGTAGCACCTTCCTCATTGGATTAAAAGTGGGAGGGCAAATGGAATACTGATGCCAGCATGACAGTGATTGCAAAGACTGCTTTATTTATTTATTTTTGGCTGATAGCAATCCTATCTTAAAAAATGACCTTTTGTCACATCTTGCCACTGTTTGAAGATGGATAAATATGCCTGTCCTTTGGGTTTGGATCAAGATGCATTATCTGCTTCTTTCTTCTCCTTTTTGTGTCTTTGTTTTTGGGCTGTTCAGATATTTGTAATAAGGGCACACTAGTATGTGATATTTGTCCTTGGCCCATATATATGCATACAGTCAGCACATGTTAAACTATCACATCCGACCACTATGGCGGTGGGCAGATAGGGTATGAAGTTCCTAATGTCATGAATATCAGAATGCTGTATATTTCAAGATTTTGGCACAAAACATCAATGTCAGAACTTGGAGATGTCAATGTCTGATTTGAAAATAGAGCAACGGATGTTTTTTGAATTTCCCTAAAATAACAAATGCCAACCACATGGCAAAAGTAGCCGAGACATTTTAAGAAAATATGTATAAATACCAGTAATTAATTTATTTTAAACAAATTAATTTTGTTCTTCACTGGTTTATAGAAAATTAAGAGCAAATCCATATCATAAAACCCACAATATTCCCTGTCATATAATCTACACATTTCCACATAAAATGCCATCCTAATCTCTTTGAGATCTTTTAAGAGGTGGATGGAAATGAAACAATATCTGACCCTGCCTCCTAAAACTGGTTTAAATATTTTAAGAAAGCAGATTTGTCCTTGGAATAAACCCCAGAAGTGGACAATCTGATAAAAAATATAATTTTTGAGATATGCTATATTTATAGGCAAAATTGCTCAATATCAGGGATAGGGGGGGTTGTAAATATAAGTGTCCACCCCCCAAGGAAAAATAAAATAATAATTAAATAAATAAACAAATTAACCATCAAAATAAACAAAGATTAACAATCAAATAACATGTTAAAGTTTCAAGAGTGCAATTGGAAAAATTGTTTGTAAATTCAAACTGGGTCGGTGGCAGATGTGAAAACACCATTGCGTGCATGTTTACACTGTTCAGCTGAAAATATTTCTGGAGTGCACGAGAATGTGGCTGAAAATCCAGACACCTCTATTCGTCACCGCGCGCAGGAAATGAACCTCTCCATAACAATGTAATATAATTTTCAATTGCACTCTCGGTTGGTTGATTATGAAAGAAATCGCAAAGTGCACAAAATGCATTTCTGTTTGAACATCCATTTTCGTAATAGGCTTCAATAACTTTAAAATGTTTTTTGATTGTTAGTCTTTCCATGGTTGAAATTGCCAAAGACTTAAGTTGTTAAATCTGAAAAAAAAAATTTAAAAAAATCATTAGATGCTTAAACTTAATTCACATTTAAAATCAGTGCAAGTTATTGAAACACCCTTTATATATATATATATATATATATATATATATATATATATATATGTGTGTGTATGTATACATACACACATTATGACAACGGTTTGTTTCATGCTTAAACACAATATTCAAGCCTGAAGACTGCATTTAAACATAACGTAGACTGTCACTGCTAGGTGTTGACTTCAATGTCTGCTTTTATATTTATCTACACTCTAGCCCTGATATTGAGGACTTTAACCAATAAATATAACATACCTTGAAACTGTATTTTTTATCTTATATAATGTTTCGTAAATTTTTTTTTTTAATTGGATATTCCTAATAAGATATTATTTCTTATTAATGATACTCGTGTTTGAGTTGACATCACTTTTTAAAACAAAAAATTTAGTGAACTGGCCTATTTGAGAAATTCTACTAACAAAAGATATGCCTTCCAACAGATATCGAATATGTACTCCCTTTTTCCATCTGAAAACCCATGTAGGAGTATATCTTTCAGAGTGCAGGAAAGGCCATATCTTTCAGAGCTTGGGCTAGGGGCAGTGTTTTTTCTCAGTTATGGAGAGCAGTAACAACTTTTTTCTTCTTTTTTCATTTATTTTAACCTCTAATTAGTTTTACATCAATTTGACACTGAATCTTATGCACACTTTGGAATATATTGTCTTCAAAATGTTGTCACTAACTCCTAAAAGCAATCGGGAAAGAAAAAGTCACATTTGACTGGTTGGGTTTTATGGCATATCAATCACTGTGGGCCATTTAATGCCAAATTAAGGTATATATATATATATATATATATATATATATATATATATATGTATAGCTGGCAATAATTATTTTTCCAGGAAACGTATAGCTGGCAACATTATATTTCCGAAAACATTATCTGAAGCCTTGTTGTTGGACGTAGTTTATCGTCATACCCAGGACGGGTCACATTTGAATGAAATATATAACCAAAGTCTTAACATTAGAAATGAGAAGCTACAGAACCATCCTCAGTATCTCTTGTTCATACAACATCACAAATGTTGCAGAGCATAACATCATCAGACAAGAAACGAGCTCATTGGAAAAGCTCATAACCACTAAGAAAAAGTGGAAATGGTCATCGACATTCTTTCCATTATCATCCTACAAGGTACCATTGCGGACAAAAGAAGCGGCAGACACGAAAAAAAAGGAACTAATAAAATTCCCAAGTGGACTGGAAGATCATTCACATAGGTTCAGACATTGGCACACAGCCGAGACATGTGGAAGGATCTGCAGTGGCCATATGACCACTCCCGGTCTTGAAACTGTCGATAATGATGACTTCACACCTGCAAAAACCAAAAGAGACCTGGTTAAAAGAAGAAGAATGAGGACTCTTTGAATGACTCGTTTCAAAATTTCAGGCATTTCAGGTCTGACTTTGGTTATTTTACAGAAGAGATAATAATCAAGGCATTCCCTGATATCTGCAGCAGCACCTTTGATAAAATTTGAAAGAAATCTCAAGATGCTATTGCTATTGGTAATTTTTGCACAGACTTTACAAACAAGTAACCCTTTTTTTATTTTAATAATAAAATTCACCCATTACAAAGCATAAGAGCCAATCAGGGTAGAATGTTATTGTTTTACTGTTAAAATGGTTATTATTAATAAGGTGTTTGATATGAATTTGTTGCATTCATTTATGCAAAAATACCCTTGTGAAAAGCATGAACCCATTTCCTCTACTCCACCCCAGCTATGGGTTGAATAACAGGGCGGACTGAGTTCTATAGCCTTGGTTGGCAACCAGTCTACCACAGAAAGAAATGGCAACCCACTGCGGGAAAATCTTCTGCTTAGTCAGTCATTGAAAGAGACATGATTGCCCAAGTGTTTGTCACGTATGGCACTTAACTAAAAGGTATATATGAAAGAGGTGGTACAAAGTTAAGATTATGAGGACAAGGAATATAGATAACAATTGACCATTGATTTAAAAAGGTTTATAATCTTCAAGGAAGCATCTACATGTTTGTATCTTAAAGTAGTGGGGAAAAGCTGCTTGAGGGAAAACTTACTCCTTACATTTAGAACACAGAGGAAATAAGGCCGTTTCAACTCTGTGGCAATAGTATGTTGTGTCCTTCCAAGTTGTAAAGGTTTTGAACTGGTAAAACTAAAAATGGAGTTCATAAGAATATTTGTCATGGAAATAGTAACAGGCTTGAAACCTTGTGGGGAAAGAGGATGTTGAGCTAATCTGGTATAACTTTACCAGGCAAAAAGATTGACATGACACAAAGTGGAGGTTTAAAATGGGTTTAATGGCCATAATGCTCAAATATTGCCCAGCACTTACCTTTTTGGGGATGCCTCAGGTGCCGGTGGGGAAATAAACCCAGTCCCCTCCTGAATGATAGATACCGCCTGTGGGGAAGTCCTCCTGGGGTTTGAACTTAATAGTAGAATATAAAAAAAAAAGCCAAAGGTAAATGGATTGATAGTTCCACAGTGGAAAAACCATTAAGTTTATATCAAACTCACTGGATAGAAACCATTTCAATGACAGGTGGAACATCAATACTTGTGCTCGGTATTAAATATACTTTTGTGCTATTTAACAACTTACCAGGGGCTGCAGAGCGGACAATAAGTCTTCCCCTACAAGACACGTAAAAATGTTTTAACTCTATCAAGGCTGAAAAGTGTGTGTGTACGTTTGTTCTTTTTATGGATAGTTTTTGTTTTTATATGCATTCCCTGAAAGGTATTTGCTATCTTTTTTATACATTCTTTTCTTAAGGTGCATTTTCTTGTAGGTAATTTTTCTTTGTTCTTTTGTATGTAAGTTTCCAGAGAATTTTTTCTTTGTGTGTTTGTGTGTGTCATAGGCATTTTGTTTTTTACAAATATTTTTTTTTACTGTTTTCTTGAAGGTATTTTTTCATTGCGTGCTTCTGTAGTTATATTTTGTGTGTGTTTATCCAGTTTTTTTTTACTTTTTTCTGCATATATTTTTATTTTACAGACATTTTATTTGTTTGTTTGTGTGTGTTTTTTTATAGGCATTTTTTTTCTTTTTACAGATATATTTTTAGCACATGTTTTCTTTAAGGTATTTTTTGTTTTCTTTTATAAGCATTTTTGTGTGAGAGTGTTTTCCATGATATTTTTCCTTTTTTTTTTTTTTTTTTTTTTTTTTTTTTATAGTCATTTCTTATGCTTCCATGTAGGTATTTTTCTTTGTGTGCTTTCATAGTTATATTTTGTGCTTGTTTACTAAGGTATTTTCTTTTACTTTTTATACATATATGTTTCTTTAACAGACATTTTTTTCTTTGTATGTGCTTGTGAGATTTTATAGGCATTTTTTTATATTTGTCTGTGTGTTTTTTCTCTTAAGCATTTTTCTCTTTTATTTCCCATTTCTTGTTGTGGAAAATCTTGTTTGTGAAAAGTTAGACCGGAAATTACTGAGTGTAGAAAAGGAAATATGGCTTCTTTTATGAAGTTTGCTCTCACATGATATTAATATCACAAGAATCAATTGGAATTCAAAGATAGATTTTTTTCTTGATATTTTCCCGGAATTGCTGTAGGGTTAACATTACATACATTAAGCTGCATGTATATATTTATTAGAAATGTTAGGATATGCTTACATATATTTTGGATCATAAATCTGTAATGGTGTATATATCCATACAGAGAATAAATGTACTGACATAAAATAAATGTTTGTTGTACTGAGATATATATATATATATATATATATATATATATATATATATATAGGCAGCAATCCTTCTTTCATGCACATTTCATTGAATACAACAGACAAGGTGCTTTGATTTAGTTTTCTATACAATTTCTCATGTGATCTTACAATTTTTTTTTTTACAGTGGATAAATTACATAAAAACTGTCTAATTGTTCTTTCTTTTTGAATGCTTTTGGCAATATATTTAGCCATTTTCAAAGTTGAAATATATTACCTGTTAACAAGAAATAGATTGTTGCATGTATGCATTTATATAATGTTTTCATTTTCAAAACACGGTCAAGATAACCTTGAAAATGGCTAAATTCTACAGCCAAAAGTGCTCGGAAAGAAAGAACAGAGTTTTTATATAATTTATCCTCCCAAAAGAAAAAAATCACATGAGAAATTGTATAAAAAAACTAAATCAAAGCATCTTGTCTGTTGTTTTCAATATATATATATATATATATATATATATATATATATATATATGAACCCTCCATAACTAATATATCACATGTGAAAAATATGCTCCCAAAAGTTACAACTATATTTTATTTCTCATTGAAAAAGGATACAGGCATGTCCTGAAAATTCCAATTAACATTTTCTCTCATCATCCATCTATTTGGTCTAAAGGCCTAATAATATACAATAAATATTATTATTGTTGTTTTTTGTCTCTCAAATTTCTTTCATCAGTCTACTGTACCTACCTACCTCTCTACATACATACATATACACACACACACACATATATATATATATATATATATATATATATATATATATATATATGTGTGTGTGTATAGTATACACTCAGCACCTGAAGATTGCATTTGGCATGAAACTCTGAGTAGTGCAAATGGGGTAGAATAATATATATATATATACACACTTTGTAGCTCTGTTATATAACATTGAGCACTGTTCCAATAACACCAGCACTTTATGTGAAATTCATATATTTACCTATATATATATATATATATATATATATATATATATTTACCTATATATATATATGTGTGTGTGTGTGTGTAATAATCCATAGGTATATAATCCAAGTGAATCTTAATAATATAAAACTGGTCCACAAAGAGAGCTCAATGTATTTATTGTCGGACTTTGTCCATTTCTTAATGTATGACGTCATTTGTTTATATTTGATACGCCATGAGCAGTTATGAATGTGCGAGATTCATGGAAGATTGAAGTTTATAAGCAGTAAATTCGACCTTGCCTACCGAACGATCCTTGGTGGCCGAGAGGTTAGGCACGTCAGCGTAAATGACGGTTCCGTATAGGATGCAGGTTCGAATCCTGTCCAAGGACAAATATTTTATATGAAAATTTCTCGGACATTCAGGCCGGTAAATGTTATTTAATACTGTTTATTATAAACAGAGCATTTACTTAAATACTTGTATCTATAAAAAGAACGTTAAACATAAAAATGTCTTAAATAAATATATATAGTCATCCACATATAAACCTGTATCACAGCTCATCAGTGTGGCTAGACATCTGATTGCTTCAAGCCAGGATAGAAACTTGATCAATTTCGGCGCACTGCAGAGTAAGGGAAATTTTTAACATATCATATACATTGTGATGTATACAAACGCCAGTAGCCAAGATAGATGTGTGTATATATATATATATATATATATATATATAAAATGTAGGTATATGTATTTTTGGAGTTTTGAAAAAACAAGTCATCACTTTGAGTTCAGAATCGTTTTGTGCATGAAAAACTTAAGAGATATTCATAAGGGTTTTGATGTTAATTTCCCTCAAAATGTTGCTACAATATTTAATCTCTTGTGTAATGAATGTGGTCATGTTTAAGTATGGCAGTCCTCAAAAGTCATTAAAGATGCTGCACACACACACACACACACACAAGCCATCGTTTATACAAGAATCACTGCAAATGATGTCTAATGTTGCCATATCTGCACGATAGAGTATCAGATCCAAGCAGGATTGAAAAGCCAAATGTGCATTTCCAATATTTGAGGATGGATTGTGTGATGACATTGCTTGAAATTGAATTGTAGTCTCTCTCTGTGTGTGTGTGTGTGTGTGTGTGTGTGTGTGTGTGGAAGGCATATTTATGTGTATGTGCAGGTATCTGGAAACATGAGGGTAAGTGTTGCGGAGTTAACCCACTGGAAATGCTGAAACCCCGAGCTTTTGCTAAGGTATCTGTCTAGGAAAAGGAAAACTGTGATATAACAGTGTTAATATGGATATTTCACATATGCTTGTGTCTAGCATTATTAGTGTTGTTGGTGTGAGTCCTTGCAGTATTGTGCAAGCTGTACACAAATATAATTCTCAACACAAGCATTGCTGATAACTTAGAATCTATTGTTCTGGTTTCTCAAGCTCAGAGGCAATGGTTAAGTGGCAACTCTTATGACCAAGATCTCGGACATAAATAAAATTTGTATTTAAGCCAGGGTGCAAAATTTGGTTTGGGATATGATTTCCTAGATTCCTATGAGTAAGGAATGTCTACAGGATAGGAACAATACACACAAAATGCAATAACAAGTGAAAAAAAAAAAACAACAGCAAACATGTGGAGTCAATTTAACATAACTAGTTTAATAACCTGAATGTGAGAACAGAAAAAGAGAAGATAAAAAAGAAGGAATTTGATTGAGTTTGCATGCAGTAGATGTGGCGTATGACATAAATTTCAATTATGTCAAGATAAACCACATATTACTTAATTGTGTTTTGGAATCAACATATCGGCAGTTTTTATAAAAAGATTGACTCTGAGGGATAAGTTCATAATGTCCTAGCCCATGGTTAACTTCAGAGTTCAGTGTCCATCAAGCAGATGTTAACAATCATTATGGCTGATGATCAAGACAAATCTGTAATTCCAGGATAGAATAAAATTTGTTCTATCAATTTGTTTTGGGTTACTGTATTATTTGGTCTTCTGGTAAAGTACGAGTTGACACCCGTCTCATTTGGTTGCTTTTCTCCAACTGCTGAATTTTGAATTTTGGTGCCTGGGCATCTCTCATTGGTCACATGATCCACCATGGGGTTCACTTGTATAAAAATCCAGGGTCTAGCGTTTGTTCACCGATACCATTGATGGTGTAGAGAAGCATATCTACTCAATATCCCCATTTCTCTATATGAGCTGCTCTGCTTAAGGATGGCATTGGTTCCCAAATATTTGCAGGGATCTAGAAAAAGGAGACCTGAACACTGCCTGTCTCACTTATTGAGTCTGGCTATTTTAGCACAATTGTTGGATGTTCTATTAAGAGCTCGGAACCAAAATTGAAAATGAAATCAGAACCATCTCAGCAGTGTATAAGGATGAACATTTTTGCCAAAATAATCAGTCAACCTTCCAATTTCTGTAATCTCTTAGATCAGTTAGTCAGTCATGTGCTATGTGTAATACACGCGTAGGCAATCTTGTATCTTTCAACACATGACTAACGAGGCAGATTT
Organism: Acanthosepion lycidas; assembly: GCA_963932145.1. Classification (NCBI taxonomy): domain Eukaryota; kingdom Metazoa; phylum Mollusca; class Cephalopoda; order Sepiida; family Sepiidae; genus Acanthosepion; species Acanthosepion lycidas. Next base: position 81,031,663 of record OZ010597.1, on the reverse strand, counting down.
TCTTCCCACAGTAGGTTGCCATTTATTTCTGCAGTACACCAGTTGCCATCCAAGGCTATAGAACCCAGTCTATCCTGTTATTTACCCATAGCTGGGTGGAGAAGAGGATTCATACCTTTCCCAAGGGTATTAGCACGTAAGTAAATGTAATGGATTTGACTGGATTTTGAACTCGGCTCTCTGATTTCACAATCTGAGCCACTATCCATTACTCCTCCGTGCCTCCACATTAGATACATCATTTAAATAAGTCCAATTCAAATAATGTATAATTCCTTTTGAATCCCATCAAACTTCCTTTATGTGCTGTGTCCCTTTCAGGATATAGGTGATCATGACCCTCCACATCTTCCTGTCCCTTGTAGCTTTGTTATTTCTCCCCAAACATGTTCTAGCATCCATTTACTCAAGCTCACCAAGTATATTACAGTTTACCCTCAATCTGTCCTGTGAGTATCAAATTTTCCAAGCCCTCCTTCCTTATGTGCCCCAGAAATTTCAGTTGCCTCTTTCTGATGTTAAGTATAAGTTTCCATTTGTTTCAATTTTCTCTAAAACCTCATCATTTCTCACATATTCAGTCTATGGTATCCTCAGCATTTTTCTGTGGAACCATATTTCTTTTGCTTCAAGTCTCTTCTTCATCTTTGAGGAGATTGTCCACCATTTGCTGCTATATAGTAGGACAGATATCACATAGCTGTTCAGTACTTATTTTTTTTTCGTTTTGTTTCTAATGAAATTTCCCTGTCTCTTAATACCCTGCTTAGCTTTCAGAGTGCATCTTTGGTCATCCGAATACATCTTTGGAGTTCAGTGTTACACTTTCCATACACTTTTAGAACACTTCCCAGATATTTCAATTTCTATATTTATCACAAAGAAGAAATCCTCCCTCACCCAGTAGATTTTGTTTAGGTTAACTTGATATAGATAAGTTCTTTTCCTTTTTTTTTTTTTATGGAGTTGTACAATAAGCAATTGTTACCAGAAATAATCATGATTTTTTTCAAAATCTTTTTTCATAATACTAAAGGTTAGCACATTGACTGCTAACAACAGGATAACTCATGGTTGGCAATTTTTAATATGATGCCAACCACGAGTTATATCATTTATATGTTCTTGCCACAAGGTCACAAGTTTTTTGGGGGTTTTTCTTGTTTTGTTTTTTTTTTTTTGTTTATAACACAAATAACTGAAACCTGGCAGGTATAAAAAAAATTTACTAGCAACTAAAAAGAAACATTTTATGGGAAAAATTTATTGAAAATATAACACATAAAGGAAGCATTTGGAAAAAATTTTTATTGCTTCAGTTGGCTATTATAAAGTTGGTATATGACGTCAGATTTTATAATTGACCCCTGACAGTCAACATGTTAATCACACCAGATGATAAATATCATAAAAATAAAAAATAAATTGAAATGAATTATTTTTCATATATTCATATCAATTAAGCACTCCAGATGACAAATTTCTAAAAAGATTTTTAATTTTTTTTTACATTTTAAGAAATCATGTCATATAAGCATATTTGTTTGACTTCTGTAATGATAATAATAATATTAGCCGTTTCCCTATAAGGAAACATTTGGTATTCATTGACCGAACAGCCAGTACTGCTTTCAGTTGAAATTCATAAAAACTTCCTTTTAAAACAATTTTCAAGAAAAATAGGATTCTCAAGTTCAGTAGCTGTTATCGCTTATTCTATTATTTCCTAACATTTTATGTGAAGTAGTGTGGAATGTCAATATCTTGTTTATATCATTTTCTCTTCAAGTTACATGTAATATCCATTTTAACTGTTCTGTTGCTAAAAGTCTTCAACTGATATCATTTCTTTTATTTGGTACAGTTCTTTGTTTCTGATTCTATAGCACCAATATTCAAAGAAGAATGGTCTTTGTCAAGATCCACATGCTCCATTCTTAACCATCGATCTTAGAAAGTGGTTGTATACAGCTGACAGTTTAGATATTTCTGAACAGGTTTGCTACCATCCATATGAAAGTCTTGATCTGACAAGGCTACTTAAAAACATAACTTGGTTTTTCAGGTTGATGTTTTAGTTTTGTAGCGATTTGTGTGGTCGGGTGAAACGACCTCTGGAACAACTTATTCTATGTTCAATTTCCTCATCTCCTATACTGAATTTGTTATAAAGCAGACTGGACCCACCTCCCATTAAATTTTATGAAATTTAATGAAATTTTGTGTTTTTTATATTCATCATCTGGAGTGCTTTTTGTATGTTCATCCTTTGGAGTGCTGAAGATTTTTTATATTACTATAGGTTAACTATAATAATATAAAAAAATTGGAGTGACTATCTCTCATCACAGAACCTATTGTACAACTGCATCATTTTTTTAAATAGATTCTTATAATAAATCCATTTCTCCTTGCAAACAACTTTCTCGTTCTAAATTGTGATTATCTTGCATTAAACAAGAAGAGGAATATGAATGCTTAAATACTAACCAATGTTGGTTCATGTAGAATGTGTTTTCCCAATTTGCGTATTTATCCTAAAGCTTGCAAATCATGTGCCACTGTCGACTGATCAAACAAGCAATAAAGAGCCAAGTTAACTTCAAAGGAGTGTCTACCATTTCCATAACATTATATGGAAGATGTGATGGTGAAATAATGCATCAACTGAATGTGCAAAGAGAAGAGTGGATCAATAAGTCTATAGCTTGACATGAAGCATTAGCTTGATTTTGATATGGAAATTTCAGTAAAAAAAAGAAAAGAAAGTTCATTCTTTGGGATTAATATTCATTGTTGGATTAAGTGTATTAACAATGAAAGAAATTATTTTGAAAAATAAATATTTATGTAACATGTTTTTTCAACATTAGGCTACACATTAATTGATATATCTATATAGAACTGTTGTGTCATGGAGTATGAGTATCTCTCTCATATATTGGGTATGTGCATCTGTATATGTATTTATGCATCATATATATCATATATATATAAATATATTGTGGGTGTGTGCATCTATATATGTATGTATACATCATATATATAAATATATTGTGTGTGTGCATCTATACATATATGTATGCATCATATATAAATATAGTGTATGCATCTTTATATATATGTATGCATCATATATATAAATATATTGTGTGTGGGCATCTATATATGTGTGTATGCATCTATATATGTGTGTATGCATCATATATATAAATATATTGTGTGTATGTCTATATACATGTGTATGCATAATATAAATATCTTGTGCATGTGTCATTTAGTGTGTGTACACACACACACATATATATATATATATATATATATATATATATATAGTGTGTGCGTGCATGTTTGTGTGTATGTATATATATATATATATATATATACACACAGATGCACGCACACTATATATATATATATATATATATATGTGTGTGTACATATATATTTTAAAGACAACTAACTAGGTACTACAGTTAAGATATTTATTTCATTTTATATATATATATATATATATATATATATATATAAAAGAGATGGATACAGACAGTATGAACATATAAATCAGCATTGCATGGTGGCTACCATTTTTACACTTATATTTTTATGGATCAGTTTTGTTTTGATCAGGGATGTAGCACACTTTCAGATAGAATCGATGATGACACCTGTAATAATCAGGTCAAATGAGGATGAGACTCTGGAATAGGGAAAATGTCCCACTGAAGGTGGCTATGAGCAATGCAAGGACACAATTTTGATTGGTTTGCAAGTGAGAGAAGGGCTGGGATGAAGCTTCTTGTCTCCCCCCCTTGGATACTTATGGCATGGCTATTATTTTGATTTGACGATCGATCATATTGGGTTCATGGGGGTTTTCTTCCTCCCCTTCTAGGCGTATGACACAAAACCATTGGTCAAGTATTATTATTGACTGGACAATCAGAGCAGTGCAGTTGGGGTTTGCACCCCCATAAAAGTAGTTGCTGAAAGAGCAGAAGACCAGAACAAAAACAAAGGGGATATGATAGATAATTTTTGCTCTCGACTATGGTAAATGCAGATTCGAAGATTTTGGTGAGGGTCATGACCAACTGTTTGCAGCTTGTGCTGACTAATTTGATTTTTCCCGAGCAGACTTGTGCTGTGAAGGGCAGGACTATTCAGGACAACATTCATATGGCCATCAGATCATAGAAAAAGTTGACGGTGTAGCTGCGTTAATCATTTTGCATCAGTTCATGGCATTCGATAGAGTGGACCATCTTTTTCTCAAGGCTGTCCTTGCATCTAATGTCTTTGGGCTGCAATTTCACTTCTGGATCCATCTCTTGTACAAGTCCCTGTGGGCTTTGGTGGAAGTAAACAGGATAAGGTCAGGGCCTTTCACCTTGGCTTTCTCCATTCATCACAGTTGTACACCTTCGTCTATCTGTATGTTCTTGCTTTTGAGTCCTTCCTGCACAAGTTAAAGGTGAAGTTGGACCGTCACTGAATCTCAATTCTTGGTGCCACCAACTTGGCCAGGTATTCCACCTATGTCTGTGTTCATAAAGAACGCCACTGAAATGCATGAAATTGGTAAAGAAATTTGCAGGTATGAGAGAGTGGTGGAGCCAAGATCAATCGTGATAATGCTGTCTGCTTGTAGTTGGGTGAGTGGGAGCAGTTTCTCTCTCCAAGCCCTTTGGCTGGACAAACAGTCTGGTTAACATACTTGATATGTAGTTCAGTCCCAGCCTTCAGCTGGTGACTAACTGGTCAGAGGTTTCGGAAAAAGGTCTGTGAACTCAAAGAAATATTTCCTTATGAGTGTTTGTTTTGCACATCTACCTGATGATTCTCCTTTATTGGCTCTCTGTTCTGCCACTCCCGTCTGCTGAATTAGGATGATTTCATTCGAGACCTTTTTGATTTCCTCTGGAAAGGCAAGGCTACATTGGTATATCACAAAATCTGCTGCTTCTATTCTGCTGAAGGTTTCTGGGAATGCCAAGCATTGAGACTCATCAGCATATGCTCTACTTAAATTTCTTTGAATGGGTGTGTACACAAGAGGATGATGAAGGTGAATTCTGGAAGGAAGATGTCCACCAATCTTTCCCATCCCTGGAAAGTGTGCATACAGGCTAGGTGGAGGGAAACCAATCGCTTCAAGACGAATGATTTTTTATGAAGAGTGTTGAAGTCTCTTATAGGGGAAGGATTGCCTCTCTGACATCCAGGTATTGTCTTCCAAGGCTTTGTATCAAGTGATAGTGAGGGTGGAAGCTAAACACAAACTCCAGAATGGACTCAGCCTTATGAATTAGGAGTTTTGCTTCATCTTGCCTTGGGCACCTGGGTTGAAATGTCACAATAAGAACAATACATAACTCACCTGGCTGGTGTTGTGAGGGGCTCTCTGGGTCTGCAAGAAGCCTTATGCAGTGGAGCTAACAGTTTTATCTGAGTGTGTGCACTGTGGGGACTGGGAGGAGTCCATTGGATACACCTTCTGCAGTGTCATGTGCCTGTTTACAGGCTGATTGATGACTACATGGTTTGCAAGGTTTTCGTCCTGGAAGCCAGCTCCATCTGTACCAATGTGGTACCCCCACTGAAAAAGGATCAGCACTATGTGCTCTTGTGTCTGTTTGGCATTATGCAAATTGAGGTGTGGACAATAACATGGAAGGAGTTTCATGGAGGTGAGAAGTTCTCCTCTTCTCAACTGATCTCTTCCTTTAAGCACCAGCTTGAAGTTAAGATTCAGATGGTGTGTGACTCTCATTGTCAAAATTTGGCAAAAGGGGAGTAAGAGTTTTGCACTTGGTGCAAGAGGTGCTGATATGGAGTGGCTGTTGGATGCTGCTTAGGAAAAAGAATTTGGGGCGTCTAAAAACACCAGTTATCCCAGCCCATGTTTAAAGTAACAATTGGATTTTTTAAAGTAACAATTGGATTTTTCAGTTTTTGGCCTACTTGGAGCATTTTTCCTTTCAAACAACTAGGGTATGCAAGTGAATAGGCTCCTCACTTTTTTGTTCTCCATTTTCTTTTTTCACCTCATCCCCCTCTTTTTAGGTGATAGACATCTTTATTCACTGACAAAATCAGATATTCTTCATGTCTGGCCTTTTTCACCCAGTTAAGATCATCTGCCACACATTACTTTCTGCGAGGGGTCCCAACACTAATACTTTTATTTTTTTTTCTTGTGTATATATATATCCCTCTCATTGTATATATTCAATGGGTTCTGATGCTTACCCCACCCCTGTGAATTGTTTAAATAAAATTTCATTTTAGGACATTCATTGAGTCAATGAGGAATTTTGGTTACTGTGGTGTGGCAGCTAAGATTAAATGTGTTGTAAGCATGAATGGATCAATAAGAGAGACTAGCTAAGTTTGAGTTAAAGCCAGAGAAGACCTGTTCTCTCCCCCCCTTTTAGCCCTTGTAACATTTTGTACTTTAGTACAAATAAATATTAAGATTGAACTAGTCTCACCACTAGTAGACCAACATTCTCTCTGCCAGATGACCGTGGTGCCTTCATCGCCTAGAGACCTGTTCTCTGCACTGCTTTTTGAACTCCCTTGATCAACTGCTTTCATTTAAAAAGTTGAATGACTAGGAGCTGTTTTGCCATAACTGCAAATATGAGTCAACATCTTCCTCCCAGGTCAAGAATTCCTTATATCGGCAAACTTCAAATCCCTTTTGTTTCTGTATTCATGATCATAATCAATCATAGTACCATAAATAAAAGTTGTTATTTTTACACTTGTTAATGAGGAGGAGGATTTCTTTAGTAACAAAGAAAAGATTACTTAGCTGTTAAATGACATCTGTCCTTCTTTACGACAGCGAATGTTGGATGATTTCCTCAAAGATGAAAAAGAGACTTGAGGCAACAGAGATGTGGTTCTACAGAAGGATGCTAAGGATATCATGGACCAAGTGTGTGAGTAACGATGAGGTCTTAGAGAGGTTGCAAACAAGAAGAAGGTTTATACTTAACATCAAGAAGAGGCAGCTGAAGTTTCTGGGACACATAATGAGGAAGAAGGGCCTGGAGAATCTGATACTCACAGGTCGAATAGAGGGAAAGAGAGACAAGGGAAAACAACACGTGACACACCAAGTCGGCTTAAGCAAGTGGATGACAGAACGTGGTCTGGTGGAGATAGCAGAGGAGAGGAACTTGTTGAGAGCTGCAAGAGATAGAGGGAGGTGGAGAACCATGATTGCTTGCATCCTCAAGACATAGCACATAAAAAGAATAAAAGAGGAATGGGTGTTGTTGAAGTTAATTAAATTTCAAGCTTAGCCAGGACAGAGTGGAATCAAGCCTGATCTTTGACAGTTCTTCACCAATATTCCTGCATATACTGAAGTACAAAAAACACTGTGGTTACATGATTGGTGCAGAGTGAGCTTGTTGGAGACAGATCGACAGAGAGGAAACAAAGTAAGAGTAGCATTCAACAAAGCATGGTGCAACAGGGTCATACATTGGCCTCGTCAGAAACTTAATCATTGGCCTAGTCAGAAACTTTATCATTAGACTGGTTTGATATTTGAACACAGTGTTTCTTTTCAGGAAATAGTGAGTCTGAGGATTGCCATAGTGTATTCAACACTTGATCTTAGATGTTGGCAATTCTTCATGTCTGCAACAAAGCACTTCAAATAAGAAGCCAAGACTAAATAAAATTCCATTTATCACAAGACAAGTCCAAGACCTTAACATCATTACTGTACAGTCTACTTGCATTTACTGATTACAAAATAACGAAAAAAAGAAAATTTGCAATTCTTTTAAAGTATTTTTCGAAATATTTATCACCGGAATTCTTCAGTTCTCCAACCCAGCAATGGCATTGTGGTTAACTGGACTTGGCATATGCAATTCCATTTTTGACTTTGCCTTTCCTTGTATGTATACAACCTTCCTTAATTCGATATCCATCGCACTTGTTCAAATTACTTAAAGAAGATGAAAATGTGTAGCAAATATAGCTGCGAGTTTGGGATAAACTTTGTATCGGCTTATGGCCATATTGTGTTAAAACATTGGTTCCCATAGGATCACCAAAGTTAAGCATATACACCCTTATGCAAATTTTTTCTCAGATTAGGTCATTTGTAATGGTGTGCGGTAATATGAATGTGTTTTTGTGGTGTATGATGAAATTTGTTTGGCCTTGAAAAATTTGTGTCAGCAAAAAAAAGTGAAAAATATTGCATCAGATTTTTATCACTCCCAGACACTATTGTCTCGACTGTCAATTAGTTGTCCTGCAGCCATTGTCTGTGATGGATGTTACTCCAAGGAAGCATATGAAAATTGTAACACTGCATGAACACACTGGCAAGCATTACTAGTACAATGGAAACTCTACTGAAACTCTACCCGGAAACTCAATCGAGAATGTGAGGTCAATCTGCAGGGAATGACTTTGGGGAATGGACATATGAAGTACTAACATGTGCACTGGGTCATGTATTTTATTTGTCTACCAGCCTGAACATTCGAGAAATCTTACTAATGAAAAATGCACCCTCCAACAGGATTTAGTCTTGTGTTCCTCTTTGATTCAATTGACTGTGAAAAGCTTCATAATAAAGGTTGATATTTTTTTCTGAGTAAAGTTTGCTTTAAAAGCAGATAGAACTTTCTGTCTGCCTTTAATGTACACTTTATTCGGTTAGATTTCTTTGAAAGTCATATCTGCTAATTTTCATATACAAAATATAAACAAAAGAAATTTGTAAAGAATTAATGAATTTTTATTGATTAATCAAACATTTTTATTACTTTATATATCTATCTATCTACCTACCTATCTATATATATATATATATATATATATATATATATATAGAGAGAGAGAGAGAGAGAGACGGTGGAGGCTCAATGGTGTAATGGATAGCAGCTCAGATTGAGGAATTGGAGAGCCAAGTTTGAATTCCAGTCGAACCCATTACATTCACTTATGGGCTAATACTCTTGGGAAAGGTATGAGTCTTCTTCTTCTCCCCACCAGTTATGGGTAAATAGCAGGACAGACTGGGTTCTATAGCCTTGGATGATAACTGGTCTAGCAGAAGGACAACTCTGAATTCAAAACCCGTGGAGGGTGGTTTGTGGACCTTGTGGCTCATGGTGTACCAGGTCTCTGTATTCAGCTCTTCAAAAAGTGTGGTTGGTTGTGCACAAAGCCTTCACCACTATAATTAAAGGATTTGTGTGGCTGGTCTGGTTGTCAGTTTCTAGGAACTGAGTTGCTTGATCCTCATATGGTGAAAAATAACAGGAGAGTCCATTTTATATATATATATATATATATATATATATATATATATATATATATATATATTATGGGTTTTACCCTAAGCAAGGCTGTAAAGCCACTAAGGCACAAGAGTTTACTGGGTATGGAAGAATTAAGAAAAGAAACATTATTAATGAGTGGGAAGAGAAAAGAGCAATCAAGAGGACAGTAGATAGTAATTGATAATTTAAAGTTGACTGGAAAGCATGGAACCAGAAGTCAGTACCACAAGTGAGAAGTGTGAGAAACGAAACTGTTAGCATGGAATTTACGGTTATATCTAGCCAGCTCAAATGTAAATTGATGAAATCTTGATGCCAGTCCAGTAGTGCGCTTAAATTCAAAAAGTTTACGTATCCTACCGAAGAACTCATCCGAACACTTGCCATGAAAGTATTTATAAAAAAAGCACAGAGAGGCTTAGATCGGGGGAAAAGTGACTGAAACCAAGCTGCCAGATCAGGACTGATAATATTGCTGATTCTTTGGATTTTATCAAAGAGCTCAATGTAAATAGCAGGGACACAGGACCATACGTGGCATCAATATTCTAAGCAATGGTAGACACTTTCTTAGCAGCTGACCTAGCAATGCATTGAATATAAGTCAATCCACTTTATGCTAGATACCAGTTTGCCTGAGAAGGCACAATATAGAGGGTGCAACTGATAAATTGTCGTCTAAATTACACAAAAATGAAAATGACATCTCATTTTAACAGATATATTTACCAAAATTGCACAAATATATTTTGAATTACTATAGAGTGAATTTATTCAATAAAATACCCATTGGCTTCAACCACGACCTTCAGACGACTTCGAAATCTCTTGCAACTCTTCTGGACAGTCTCTTTGTTTAAGTTGGTGAATGCTGCCATAATCCTTGCCTTTAGTTCATATTTGGTGTTACAAAGAGTTTTATTGGTCTCTTGCTCAACTGTGCCCTAGACAAAATAATCAAGGGGACTTCAGTCTGGGGAGTTAGGTGGCCACATGGAAGGAGTGATATGGCTACAGAAATTGTCTGACAGCCATGACTTGGTTCTCCTGCTTGTGTGGCATAGTGCAGAATCCTCTTGTGAGACATAGTCTTCCGGCAACCACCCTCTTGCCCCATGGTAGTACTACCGCCTCAGAGAACTTGATGTGGACCTTGTGGCTCATGGTGTACCAGGTCTCTGTGTTGAATTTGTGGCCCTCACCAACAAATTCGAGAGTTTTTTTATCAGAATTAGATTAATTTATCAGAGTGAGTTTTTGGAGCTGCCATACCGTTTTAATCACCGTTAGACTCAACCTACTCTTTCTGAATCATCTGCACTGTCTTCAGATTGACATCAAAGCCCTCTTAAATTTTTGTATTGGAGCTTCCAGCACAAATGCCAAGCAGTACAGCATGCCATTTCCAAATTTCTGGTGGGGTACATTGCATCATGGTGCTTTTTTTTTCTCACAGATGGTTCCCAACTGATTCTACTATACTGTGCAGTCAACAAAATCAACAACAATGCACATGCACAAAATTAAAAATATAAAACGGCGTCAATTTACCATCGCACCTCGTCTCAATAGTGTATTTTGAATGTATGAAAGAAAAAGAACATGCATTTGTATAATTATACACACACACACACACACACACATATTTGCATAGACACACACACACACATATATATATATATATATATATATATATATATACACACTTATATGTGCACACACACACATATATATATATATATATATATATATATATATATATATAGAGAGAGAGAGAGAGAGAGAGAGAATATTTTGAATGTATAATATAAAAAGAACTTGCATTTTTATATAAATGTACACACATTGTATTTGTAGGTCTATAATATACATAGTTTCCAAAAGTATTGGGAGATGACTGCTCATTGTAATTTATCCAATCCTGTTACTGTTCACTTTGAACTTCGACAATCTTCTCACTATAACACTAATGCTTTGGAGACACTATTGTACTATTTGCAAAGGTTTTTTTCCTTTTTTTTTCTATTAAATAAAGTGCATTTTCTATTGTAGAAAATACAGTGTTTGCTTACACAGACAGACAGACAGACACACACATACACAAACACACACACACACACACACCTGTGTGTGTGTCATTAAATAATTTAGGTAAGTTTTGTCTACTTATTCTTAATAGGACCCTTTCATATTTATGGACAAGTTTCTTTGTATCCTTGTAAAATTATCATGTTTATGCATAAGGATACAAAGAAACTTGTTCATAAATATGAGAGTATCTTATTAAGAATTAGTAGACAAAACATGCTACCAATACACACACACACACACACATATATATATATATATATATATATATATACACACACACCTAGTGGTGACAGTCTGTTTTATGCTCAAATGAAATTTTCATGGCTTTAAAACTATACTTTTTCTATATATATATATATATATATATATATATATATATATATATATATATATAGTAATCCGTTGATATAATCCAGGTGAGTCCTATTAACAAAACAAAGAATTTGAAAGATATTAAAACTGACTCCCAAAAGAGCCCTCCATGTTTATTTTCATTAAACAGAGCAAATTTTCTTTACAATTGGAATATAATATATATATATATATATATATATATATATATATATATATATATATATATATATATATATACAGTGGTGACAGTCTGTTTCATGCTTAAATGAAATCTTAATGGCCTTAAAACTATACTTTTGTCACATATATATATATATATATATAGTTGTGGATATGTCTATCTGAGCAACCTTTAGTTGATTTCAAATAGAACCCTTTATGTCTGAATTTTTGTGATTAATAGTTTTCATTATTTACCTGATGAAGGCTGGAGATGAGGGCTGAAACATTGTGATAACAAAGATCAGGACAATAGTTCACATGTAAATAAGAACACTTTATTTAATCTACAGAATTAGAATGTTTTTTGTTTATTTTTAAGAACTACTCAGTTTTTGGTAGTCCTGTTTCCAGTGAGTTTCTCTGTCCTGCCCAGTGTAGAGATTGAACTCACAATTATTATGCCACCAGATTGTTACAATAGTCACAATACTGATGACATTAGTCCTGCTATAAATAATAATTTAATACCTTCTAATCCCAGAAAATATTGACTAACTGTATATTCTAAAGTCAATTCTATGGACTCAGCACATGAGTGACTGAAATGTCTTATGTCTAGAAAAAATGGAAATGAAAAGGACACAAACGCAGTATCAGAAAGTAACAATTGAAATTTCTAGGGCACATAATGAGGAAAGAGGGTTTGGAAAATTTGATACTCACAGGATATATTGAAGGCAAGAGAGACGGATGAAAGCAGTGTATCTAATGAATTTCTGTAAAATTGTTGCTCAGACAGATTTAGGAGATATTGGCCATCTCAATGTGGTGTAATGGCTAGCAAGCTTGTCTCGCTAGAACAATTTCGGCCTTGTGCCACATCTAAGCTACGCTTGGAAAATCACTATAGGAAAAAGACAAACTTTATAGAAAAAGAAGAGATTTACTAAAGAAAGCATATGTGTTACAAACAAGGGGGCATTTATGACCCCCCCCCTCCCCAGTGAGGATTGAACTCACTACCCAGTTGTAACTGATCTCTAAAACCATTATAACCCCCCAAACAAAATATATTCAAAAATAAAATGCGCTAATAAACGTATTTATTTGGGGGCGGGGGTTATAATACAAACATATGGTTGCTTGTGCTTTAATAATGTGTTTGAAATTGCTTTATATCCCATCTGAAGCAGTGGCAACATTTACTGTTGTAGTAGATAATCTCAAATCGCTTAAGTCTTAGCTCTAGGCAGGCGTATCGAAGAGCAAGGTTGGTGAACGAATATTGTAAACATTGAGTGTTTCATCGTCGTCGTCATCGTCGTCACCTCCTTCGATAAGCTTGGCCATTATTCTGTTTCAGTGTCCCTGATAATAGTAATGCTGATGGTGCTGGTAGAAGCTACAGCAGCAGTGGTAGGAGGCGGAGGCTGCCGTGGTGTGATGTAGCTATTATTGTGATGGTAGTTGTGGTAGCGAACGGGTTGAAAAATCCTTCGCTGCCAGCAAGTGTCCTTTCTCTCTTTTCCTCCCGTCAGGCCGTGCGGTGGGGCTTGGTACGTAGTCGTTAGGAACGCCGACCGACGCACTGACACACGCACCTGTATGACTGCCAGCCCTATACGTTGTCTTGTGCATGCCACCAGCTCCTGTCGAAAGAATTTGATTGTTTCGCTGTCGTCAGCGTCAGGGGGTTTTGTTTCTTCATACCTCACTTTCTTTGACCACTTTTTCCCCACTTTCTTTTTGACCCTTTTTTTTTTTTCATTTTTTTTTTTTTTTTTTTTGTTACTCTCATTTTTATTATTTTTTTTTGTATTTTGGGTTTTTACTTTTAGATACAATTTGTTTTTACTTTCTCTTTCGGAAACATGTTTCAACAATCTGTTTCTTTTTGTCGGCCTTAAAAAACACTTTTTTTTTATTTTTCTTTATTTAAACACAAGTTGGCCTTTGAAAGATTAAAAAAAAATGATATCAAATCAACTTTTATTTTTGTAATTTTTAGATAACTGAAGGGAACAGCTCCCACTTTTTTCTTAAAAAATATTATTTAAATTTTTATTTCAGCCCTATCTTTAAAAATATTGGCCCGACTTGGCATTAAGAAGTTCGTGTTTGTTAACAATAACATTACATTGAATTACATTTAATTCAAACTTGACATATTGCGTTATTTTTTTCCCTATTCCAACATTTCTTAAACCACATTCTTTTCCACAGCATAGATATATTCTGTGTAAGGAATTTATTACACTTAAGAAGAGGAGTAGATACGTTCGCCTATTACCCGGTTCATACTCCTCCTTAGTCTTTAAACAGGAGTAGATGTTTTAACCGTTGTTCCCCATTTAGGATTGGGTTTACTGTTCTTTCTAATGTCTACTTCAAATACATACTGGTAACGCTTTTCCTTTCTTACACAAACAACTAGATACCTTCTACCTTGAGTGGCTCTTGAGTCTTGTATTGGGTGAACACTAGTAAAAAGGAAAAAAAGAAAGACGTATAAATTTGTTTTTGAAAAGTATAATTTTTTTTTTAAATATCTAAAAAAAAATTTTTCTTCATTTTTTTTTTTTTTTTTTTTTTGTTTCTTCAGGTCCCAATTATTTTCATCCCCTCCCCTTTAAAGTATTGCCTGAAACAATTGCAAACTATAAAAGAGGGATCTTATTTTTCTGCATAACAATTTGTTTCTCTGACATGAGCTGGTGGCTACCGTTTTTGCATTTGGAGTACCGTTTCCGATGGCCAATTTTGTTCGTTCAGCTGCCTCCAGGCTTCGAGACATACACACCAAGTAAGTTCAGAAACTTGTTCGAAAGTTAATAAAAAAAAAAAAAAAATTAAGAGTAAGGAGACCAGAAGGAGAAAAAAAAAAAAGATCAAACTTACCTTTAGAAAGACTATTTTTAAGTCCTTTTTTTTTTTTTCAATCATGACAATTCTTGTTATCCATACTGTTTCCCACCCACCAACTCTTTACACTTTGTAATTTCATGTTTGTAGAAAAAGAATTTAGAAATGTTAAAGTATCAGCTTCCAAATCCTGTTAGTGTTACATCTCACTCTCAGTTGTAACCATAAATTGAAAACCTTAGAATATTGTTAAAAAGAAAGTCATCTAGCTGTATAATGTTTTTTATATGCTAATGAATTTCAGAAAGAAAAGGTTTTGCTATGCTTGATGTTTTGAAATGTAGAAAATATTGATTTGTGTACATCAAAATTTTAGCTTTCATATATGTTCACATATGTTGCTTTTTTGTAGTATTTATTTTAGTCAGTTTCAATTTTATGGTCCTTTTGTTGTTCCCTAGATGAAAAAGTGTGACCATTGAAATTTTTTGGAATGTGCAACTGAAAATGTTGAATTTTTTCCAATATGGAAAGGAGTTGGCAGTGATTACATGAAGTAAAAAAAAAAACAAAAAAAAAACAAACTTTCATTTATTATGAATTAATTAATTCAATTCATGATTTTGATTTCCAGTTACTGCACCTGGTTTTTAGGGTAGATATTTGTTCGTCTTTTTCTTTTAGGTTTCATGAATTATTCCATATTGAGTTCTGTCATAATTCTCTATGGCTTATAAAGAACTCAGTATGTGCAATATGTTCTTTCATAATGAAAGAAAATTCAATATATTATTCATGTGTTTTCATGTGTGAAAGGACACAATATGAAATATTCTCTTTCTCTACATACATACATACATATATATATATATATATATATATATATATATATATATATATGTTAAAAATTCCATGTTTTCACAAGCTCTTTGGCATTACTGTCGGTTTCAAGATGTTGTAAATCAATCTTCAAATGCATGAAGATTATATGTATATCCAAACAAGTTTGATCAAAAAGAAATGTCAAGCTTTGTTTGTTTAATATTTTTTAATTTAAAAAAATTAAACAGACAGACCTTGTCACGTCTTTTTAATCAAACTTGTTTGTATGAGTAAATTCAATAAAACAGACAACCTTAAGGGTCCATTGGACCCTTAAAGTTGCCTGTTTTCTGTTTAAATTGAATTAATAATTGCACTGATTTGACATTGAGCTCTCTGAATTAAATCCTCCTTGGGATTATCCATATGGATTACCAAACTTTTCATTACTTAACTACTATATATATATATATATATATATATATATATAATTTTCATAAATTTTTGAAGATTGGTTTATATCTTGAAACTGACAGTAATGTGAAAGAGCTTGTCATGAAGATCAGGATTTTTAATATTTTTGAAGCTTCTAAATATGATTTTAAACACATGTCTACTTTTGTTTAATAGCAGTTCTATCCTAGATATTATGCACTTAAAAATACAAAAAGTTTTATCTATTATTCAAATTGCAAGTAGTAATTATATCTATATATATATATATATATATATATATATATAATTGCTACTTGCTATTTGAATAATAGATAAAACGTTTTTTAGTTTTTTTTTAATGCAGAAATGGTCAATCTATTGGTTGTAACATTTAAAATTTCTTACTAATTTTCTACTGACATCAGTGATTGGTGTTCAAGCCCAGGAAAAAAAAAACAAGTTTCTGAACGTTGATTTTCAAGGCAGGCAGATTGTCATTACTTGGAAACTGACATCATCCAACACAGAGTGTAACTAGTGTTGTTACACCTTGCTTAGTAATGATATAATTTATATATATATATATATATATATATATATTTATATATATATATATATATATATATATATATATGTGTGTGTTATAAAAGTGGCTAAGTTTATTTTTCCATTGCCACATTTTCTTTTCATTCTAAGTTTTCCAATTTTGACATGAAAAGAAAGTTTATATTTTTAATAGATCACTGAGATTCACAAGTGACTATTATTAAAGGATTTCTTGCTGCTGATCTAGAATAAAAAGAATGAGAAAAATGGATTATTTAGAAAACATATTTTACTTCCAGAAATCTATTAGAAAAAAAAACAGAATGTAAAAATATGGTTCTTGTAAAACACTTTCTATTATATGTGGCTATTTAAAAGAAAAACGTCTGTGTATACCAATATCTATGTATCTATCTCTCTATCTCGGCCTGTTTCTCTCTCTCCCTCTATCTCGGCCTGTTTCTCTCTCTCCCTCTATCTCGGCCTGTTCCTCTCTCTCCCTCTATCTCGGCCTGTTCCTCTCTCTCCCTCTATCTCGGCCTGTTCCTCTCTCTCCCTCTATCTCGGCCTGTTCCTCTCTCTCCCTCTATCTCGGCCTGTTCCTCTCTCTCCCTCTATCTCGGCCTGTTCCTCTCTCTCCCTCTATCTCGGCCTGTTCCTCTCTCTCCCTCTATCTCGGCCTGTTCCTCTCTCTCCCTCTATCTCGGCCTGTTCCTCTCTCTCCCTCTATCTCGGCCTGTTCCTCTCTCTCCCTCTATCTCGGCCTGTTTATATCTCTCTATATTAAGTGAGCACAAAAAGTTCACAGCAGTTTCTATTTTGAAAAGCAGAGATTTAATATGTGCAAGAAAAGGGAAAAAAATGCTGGAAAGTTTTGCACACATAATTAATATATATTACATATACTTAATATGTTTGTGTGTGTACACATGCACATACACACACACAGACATATATTTCTTTTTTCTGAAGGATGTTTAACTTTTTCAAATTTCTGAATTAGTTCTTTTACATAATCATATTACATAAAACTATTAATTTGGAAATTTGAAAATGTTGATAAAACCAGATCTTGTTAATATTTGACAAAATATGTTTAAAAATATATATACAGCATTAATGCAAATAAAATTTGTCACTTACCTGATTGATATTATATTCAGCACCTTGACTCTAGATGTAACCATAAGTTATATGCTAACAGTTTCTTTTCTTACACTTCTCACTTGTGGAACTCTCTTCCAGCCTCTTGCTTTCCAGTCAAGTTTGATCTTCAAAAATTTAAATGCAATGTCAATTGTTAACTTCTGTCTTCTTAATTCCTAATCTGTTATTATTCTCTCTCCTTAATGTTTTTTTTTTTTCTTATATTCTTTGCAGTAAATCCTGCATCTTTGTGGCTTTGTTGCCTTGCTTGGGTTGAAATGATTGAAAAAACAATATAATATATAAATTATATATCTGATAAATGGTGGGTAATTGAATGATGAAATGGAAAAGGTCCGAGATGAAATATTTTGCCCTTCCTTTATAACTAATGCTTCACTGTATTTTCTTTCTCCTCCACCCCAACATATGTATGGTCCCATCATTTTCTTCAAACATTTAGTGTGAAGAAATCCTTTGGAAGAAGGAAATGCATCACATAGTATTTTTTCATTTTGTCTTATATAATATTAATCACATTTACTTATACTTAATTTGTGCTTTCTCCTGATGAGTGGACTGAACAATTGCACAAAGTTTTGTCTATGAAACTCTGAAGTAAAGGTGTTGAATATAGCATCAATCACCTAAGTGAAAAATTTTATATTTGTATTAACCCTCTCTCTCTCTCTCTCTCTCTCTCTCTCTCTATAATTATTTATTCGAAAATTATAACATAAATATGTTATAAAATCACTACAAAGATAGCCATTTTGTTTCAATAAATCTGGTGTCTTATCAAGTGATGATGTTGAATCTGTATTTGCTCTACTCTGTATTGAGCACTCTTTTAAGAATAATATTTGTTGGTTATTGGAATTTCTTCCATATACACCAATCCTATACTTATATATATATATATATATAAATATATATATATATATATATATATATATATATAAGTAAAAATAGGGCCATGTTCCTGACCAATTCAAATTTGTAAATAATTATATTGCATATACTATAACATTTTTAACAAGAAAACTCATTACATCTCTCTGACCATCGCCCAATACAAATATAATAGCATCATCTAAATGTACAAAAAGGCTAAAAATAATGGAAGCATTATTAATAAAAAAAAGCCAAAAACCAGCACTCAGTAATATCGACTATGAATACGGCCACAATGTGCTGACCATGTTTAGAAAATAAAACGTTCCTATAACACTAGGCAGACATAAAACAATCGATATATTCAGTTAAAAGTAAAATAAAATTAATTCCTGATAATGGCTAAAAGTATAGCCAAAAGCACTTGGAAAACATTTGGACAATTTTTATATGATTTGTGTCCTGAAAAGAAAAAAATTTATGAACACATGAGAAATTATATAAAAAAATCAACCACCACACCTTGTTAGTCATTCTCAACAAAACATATATACATGCACATATATATATATATATATATATATATATATATATATATATATATATATATATATACACACACACACACATATATATAAATATATATATTAGGTTGGTGCAAAAATAATGACATAATAATGTTGTTTTTTGACGTATTTTTAATGTAGAAAAACGACATTATTACGTCATTATTTTTGCGCCAACCTAATATAATGCTCACATATTTATACATACACACATACACATATATATATATATATATATATATATATATATATATATACACACACATATACATAGATGTTATTTTTAGTGGGTACACAGGTTTAGATTTTCTTTTTCACCTTGAGTCTCAGGAAATTTGATTGTGAAATTTGCCGTGGATGATGTAGCAATCAAAGCACTTTTTATTTAGTGTTATTTTGAAAGAAGGAATTTTCTCTATCACCTGTAATAATTGCCACAAATAATAAATAGGAGAAACCTTGAGGAATTTAAATAAAAGATTATATGAATACAAAAGGCATCTTTTCAAAACAACTCTTTCAAGTTGTTCACCATAATGAATCTCACTATAATTTTGTTTTTTTTAAAAAAATTGCTATTTTAGTTAAAAGAGAAAGCAATTTACTTATTTTAAGATGGTTTAGATATTGCTTTAATCATGAGATCACCGACTGTAAATTTACATCCAGGTTCTTACAACATTTTCACCTTTCTTGGGAGATCTATCATCACAATGTGGAATCTTTAATAACGACAGTGATAAAAACACAAATGAAAAGAAATTAAATGAAATCAGTTTGACTACAATTAAGAAAAAAAATTTTAAATTTAAGTTTAAAATTTCAGTATTCCAACAAAATAGTTGTCATTTCCTGTTGCTACATTATTATAACCGACGATTGGGTTTTTATATTTCCCCCTACCCTTACTACACATGTTATGATTCCATCCAAAAATACTTTAGTTCAGTGATGTCCTAAAGGACAAAATATGTTACGCTGAATTTTGTTCCAATTTGCCTCCAATCAATAGTTGTTATTAGATATGTTTGTGTGAGTGTTTATTAGAAAAAAAAACTAAACAACTATATATTGTTTACACTATTTACATTGTTTGAACTGTTGCCCTTATGTTTACTCTCACATTCACAGCATTTTGGCCATTGTTTTCTCTGACCTTCTTCAGGTGATATTTCTTGGAGTTTCAAACCAAACCCTTTATTTATTTTACGGGGTTAAATTGATCTAATTCCACATACCTTGCCTTTGGATATATGTTTGAGTTAATTCCCCTTGGTAACTATGACAAAAAGAAGGCACAGTGGACTAATGGAGAGCAGCTTGGATTGAGGAATTGAGGTTTGAATTCCAGTCAAATCCACTACATTCACTTACATACTAATACCCTTGGGAAAGGTATGAATCCTCTTCTTCTCCCCTCAGCTATCAGTAAATAGCAGGACAGACCGGGTTCTTTAGCCTTGGATGGCAACTGGTCTACCACAGAAAGAAATGGCAATCTACTCCAGGCAAAAATCTCCCTCATCAGTCA
Organism: Acanthosepion lycidas; assembly: GCA_963932145.1. Classification (NCBI taxonomy): domain Eukaryota; kingdom Metazoa; phylum Mollusca; class Cephalopoda; order Sepiida; family Sepiidae; genus Acanthosepion; species Acanthosepion lycidas. The sequence continues at coordinate 81,010,928 of OZ010597.1, read as the reverse complement.
TGTATCAAAAGATACATGATTGCCTAAGCACATATCACGCATGGCACATAACTGAAGTGATATTCACTTACGTGCTAATATCCTTGGGAAAAGTATGAATCCTCTTCTTCTCCCCCCAGTTATGGGTAAATAGCAGGACAGACTGGGTTCTTTAGCCTGGGATGGCAACTGGTCTACCGCAGAAAGAAATGGCAATCTACTCCAGGCAAAAATCTGCCTCATCAGTCATCTATTGAAAGATAGATGATCGCCTAAGCATGTATCATGCATGATATATAACTGACTGAACTATGACAAAGAATTGTCCCCAAGGACACAAGGCCTAGTGGATAAAAGCATTGATCCATAAAGTATAACTTGAGTTCAATCCCTGGCTTCAGCAAAATGAACAAAAAGTTATCAAAAGTTATTGAGAGTTATCAAGGCAAATTGACTAAAACTGAGATACCCAAAAGCATGCTACATGGAATTAGCATGTGGTTGGTTTGAAATTCCAGCAAATATCACCTTAAGAAGGCCGGAGTGTACAACGGCTAAAATGTTATGAATGTGCCAGTAAAAATTAGCACAACAATCGGAACAATGGAAGTATTATAAATAGTTACAATACCTCATCTTGGAAATATAAACGTATTATACTGGTGTTGAGATCTCATCAATATATGGTTTAGCTGGCTAAATGTAGCTATAAGTTCTATACTAACAGAACTTGCACTTCTTACTTGTGGAAATCCCTTCTGGCTCCATGCTTTTCAGCCAACTTTAATCTGCAAGACTTTAAATGCAATGTCAATCACCATCTACTGTCCTCCTGATTACTCTTTTCTCTTCCTACTCATTATTAATGTTTCTGTTCCTAATTTTTCCACACTCTGTAACTCCTTCTATCTTAGTGACTTTACTGCCTTGCAAGTGATGATACCGATTTAGAAAAAAATATATATATTGAATGAAAAAAATCTCTTCTCTGCAAAAACTTTGAAAACTATTAATTATGCTATGGATTTTTAACAAAATTAATGTCAATTGCTATCTTCTTTGTTGTTCTTGCTCCTCAATGTTTTTCTTTTTCTAATATTCTCTGACACTCAATAACCCCATGTATCTTAGTGACATTATTGCCTTAGCTTGGAATGAGATGATTCAAAAAAAACATTTTCAAGAGAACTTTCTTTAGACATTTTTCAGGGATTTTTTTTTTTTTTTAATGGTTGATGCTTTTTCTTCCTGCTTTAAATCAAAATCAGGATTCAAAATGAACTATTTCCCTTTCATTTCACAGAAGAATATTTTTACAACTGATAATATTTTTTTTATTTTTTCTTGAATTCTTTACTTTCATTCCTCAAATTTTCTAACTTCTTTTGCTAAAACGACAAATTTATGGACCTTTACTCTGTCGGATTTAACATAGTTGAATAAATATGTAAAAAGTGAGCTGGAAGGAATGAGTAAATATATCCAAGGTTGGCTGTGCCCTTTCAAAAGTATGGCCTTTTTATTTTTATTTTTTTTAATCATTGCAGGGATATTTTTAGTCTGGAAACTCTCAATAACTTGCCCTATAAATTACTGGCAGTTACTACTTTGTTTTGCACTATTTTGGTTTATGGGAGGTTTTAGAGAAACTCTAGTGCAAGAAATTTGTGCATAACCTGCTTGCTCATTGCAGTATTTGTACTCATTGTGTGTTTGTGTAGTCCTCTCGTCCTTGCTCACAAATGTCAGCACTACTTAAATTGACTGGGCTGCTCATAAAAAATAGTGAAAAATTTGAGGATAAATATTTTTTTTTAGATTGCCATTCATTTGACATTACTCAAGCCACACCATTTGTCAGAATTGAAAAATATTGATTATTTTTTTTTTTTTTTTCACATTTTTAAGGTGGGGTCCTGTTCATAATATCAATATAGTATCAAATCGATTCCTGACTTTGTTATTATCAAGTTTGAAACTGTGCTTATGCCATTGATAATGTTCTTCTAAGTGCTGTGTCCCTTCAGGACATTGTTGATGAGGCTCTTCACAACTTCCTATACCCTGTGACTCTTTTCTTCCTTTCTCATCAGTTAAGTGGCTCACTGCCTTCCCCTATTTCTCTTGCCTTCAGTATGCCCTGTGAGGGTTAAGATTTCCAAGCCCTCCTTCCTCATTATGTGTTGAAGAAATTTCACCTCTCTCTTCCTGATTCTAAGCGTTCTTTTTGTAACTATTTTCTTTGAGAGTTCCTTGTTACTTACTCATTCCATTAATGGAATTCTCCATATCCTTCTGTAGAATAACCATGATTTGAATATTAGCATGTGAACTACTTATTTTTTGGGGGTGAGGAGTTCATGGTAGATGTCTCCTTTCCAATTGGAATGAAGACCCACTTGTGGTACAGTTAGTAGTGGTTTACCTGGCATGAGTTCCCGATTTGAATTTCACCATTTGATGATGATATCAGCCTGTGGAGACAATCCCAGTGTGTTTTGAAAAGTTTCTGAAAACCATAGAACAGGTTGACCCTATCCTTGTGAGTTAAAGCAGGTAGGCAAAATTGTTCAGAAGCCATTAAAGTTGGAATTATTTACACACATGATTGTCCTCATCTTTGTTGTTATTATTATTGCAATGTTTTGCGCATCGTACCCTCTAGCCCTCATCAGCATTGAAAATGGAATTAGTGAACAAAGTTAGAATTATTTACATTATTTACACACTTACCATTGTGCTCATCTTTGTTGCTATCATCACAATGTTTCGGCCATTGTACTCTCCTGCCTTTATGAGGTGCTTGTCAATCCTGGTGTCCTTCAGAGAATGATGTCATTGAACAACAGCCAAGTGAATTAAGGCATTGATTCATGAATTTAGTGACATAGTAATTGTAAGTTCAATCCCTGGGCTGGGTAGTACAGACTTAAACTTAGTGGAAACAGGGTGAGCAGTACTAAATAACAAGTGTTAGGAGGCACGGTGAGTAATGGATAGTGGCTTGGATTGAGGAATCAGAGAGCTGGGTTTGAATTCTAACCAGATCTGTTACATTCACTTATGTTGCTAATACCCTTGGGAAAGGTATGAATCCTCATCTTCTCCCCCCCAGCTATGGAAAAAATAGTAAGACAGACTGGGTTCTATAGTCTCAGGTGGCAACCAGCCTAGAAGACAGTTTACTCTGAATTCAAAACGGGCCTGGATAGGGTTGTGCTCCATCAGGCTATCATTATGACGGGGCTTGAGTGTACTGGCCTTGTTCAAACTGTTGATCATGCTAGGTCATCCACTATCTCCCAGAAACTGTAATTAAGGTCTACTTATAGTTATAGTTGCATGGTGAAGTAATGGATTCCAGGCAGGTCCATTACATTCACTTACGTGCTCTTGGGAAATGTATGAATTGTCTTCTTCTCTTCCCAGCTATGGGTAAATAGCAGTACAGACTGGGTTTCCATAGCCTTGGGCAGCAACCGGTCTTTGAGAAAGTAACTCTGAATTCAAAACTGTATGTAGCCCTGGTAGAGCACGTACTATACAGCTAAAGAAAGGGTTGTTCACATTGGCTCAATGATGACAAACAAGATTTTTAACCAATATTTTGAATGTGCTAAAAAAGATTAAAAAATATAATTAAATAATCAAAAAGTACTTAGGTCTTTCCTCTTAATAATAACAAAGAGTTTGCTGATAAAAGTTTGTTTTTTATCAAGTTTGGGGCATTTTTTCATCAAGGTATGTTTTGTGTATTTTTCTTTTATTTATTTATTTTTTTTCTTCAGTGAATTAGTTGAGGTACCTAATGTAGAAGGAGCTTGAAACCCAATCCTAAACAAGAAATAAGGGCTAAACTGTTCAAAAGACCAGGGAGAAGTGGGAATCAGATGATAGGTCAATATATCTCCTCCTCATTTAAACTATGGTCCTCATCTTTGTTGTTGTTATCACAATGTTTCAGCTGATTGTCCTCTTGTCTTTATCAGGGAATTCCAAACTGAAGTGTGGAGTGTGAACCAGATGATAGGCAAACCTATATACTTCTATTGAGGAGACAAAAGTTTAGTAAATAAGATTTCAGAGTTCAGGTGAAGATATTAGAAGTATAAGGTTTCAGTTTTAACCACAGGTTGGCTTGAAGCGATATAAATGTGCTTGAGCAGGTGTCTGCCACTGGGATTAGCTAGCCACCAGCAGGCATACATATTTGTAAACAAGTAGCCAACCATTACTTACTAACTATTCTTTTTAACCATTTTTTAATTTGTTTGGAAAGGCTTGAATGCACTTCTCCCTGTGCTCTGTCCCAATGACAGATATTTTACAAAAATAATGTTTCATGAGTGGCATAACATTGCTGACGGAGAAGAGCAGGAGAGTGAAAACTTAAGCAAACCACTCTCCCATAAATGCCTCTCCCATCCAGACAGAAGTAGTAACAGTAGAACATTTGTTACGCCCATTGTCGGCCTTGACAATGAACAATCATAAGAGAATGAACTTTTTTTTTTTTTTTTTTTTTTTACGCCTAATGGAATGTAGGCATTTGTTGAGGCAAATAAAATTCTTGTTCTCTCTATGTAGATCAGGAGCTAATTTTGGTACCGTGACTGAGATAGGTATTGCTGTACCTAGAGATTTCAAGAAGACCAATTAGTGTAACTTGGTATAGGCGTTTTGGATTCGTTTGAAAATGGATTGAATATAGAGAAGGAAAGCAAGTATTTATCCCAATCGGCTGATATTTTGTTTCTCGGTTTCATTTTCTAAAATCTATTTAATTATTTCAGTTAATCACATCTGTTTAGATAATTTTTAATCAACATGAAAGTAATAATAAAAAAAAAAAATAGGTAGACGAGAATAAATTAAAGGAAAAGAAAAAATGCTATATGAAATTCTTCATATTAAGAATAATTATTTTAATTCTGATCGTAAATCCCTTCAGTCATAGACTGTCTCAAAGGAATTGAGGGTGTAATTATACAGATTTGAATTGCACCATGGAAATCTTTTAAGAAAATTCCTCTCTCTCTCCACTTCTGATTTTCATCTGGATTGAATTCTTGAAATAACCTACATGTGTACATATGTATTTTTGTGTTCATGCACATAAAATTTAGATCTGTCTCAAAATTACTCAATCACTCTTGAATTGGTTGTCTTCCTTTGTAACTTGGCAAACAATCAGAGGAGACCATACTGCACATGCCCAAACAGGATTCTCCCCTGTGGTTACTCATTTGGTAGTAAAATGCTATTGAATGGTTTGCATACTATATGACCATCATATTGACTATTCTTCATGCTTGAATTTCTTTGTCTTTTGACAAATTATTGCAACTCCTGTATATGCCAGTGCCTATGACATTAGGCTTTCCTGAAGCTAAAGCTCACTATAGATGTAATTGATTTGCATTTTAAGACTTATCAACCTTTTTATGGTTATTTAAAACCAAAATATGCTTTTGGAGATAAAGATTTTCTGATATGAGTCATTGTATTTAACTCTTAGCTGGATTCATGCCTTTCCCAAGTGTATTTGCAAGTGAATCTAACAAACCCAACTGAAATTTGAACTCTGCACTCTGATTTTGAGTTGCTATCCATTACACTACCCACCCACATGTCCAAGCTTATGGCATCTGGTAATCCTTAGCAGTCATCCATCCAGGTACTGACCAGATTCAACATTGCTTAACTTCTGTGATTGGACAAGAACCAGTTTTTTACAACGTGATATGGCTGTAAGCCAGATGCGAATGAGAAGAAGAATACAGTGAGAAGAGCGCCAAATGAACATTTTTTTTTCACCATTGTCTTGGATAAATTCCAAATCTAAACTGTTTGGCTTATGGCCACATCATGTTGAAACACTGGTTCTCATCAGATCACCAGTGTTAAGCAATGTCAAGCCTGGTCAGTACCTAGATGGGAGACCAATTGAGAATACCAAGTGCTGTAAGCTTGGAAGTGCATGTGGTGTAATGGATAAATTAAGCAACGTTGAGCCTGGTCAATCCCTAGATGGGTCACCACTTGAGAATACCAAGTGCTGTAAGTTTGGATGTGTGGATGGTTTAATGAATAATGGCTTGGAATGAGAAGTCGAAAAGCTGAGTTTGAATTCTAGTCGGGTTCATTACATTCACTTACATGCAAATACCCTTGGGAAAGGCATGAATCTACCGCTTCTCCAAATCTCCTCTATGTATTTTGATTGTAAGACTTGTATCTGAAAATCATTATTATTGTCAAAAAATTGTTAATACAGTATTCACTCACACAAAAAAAAAAATAATCTAAATATATTTTCTGGCTTTAAATAATGTACAAAAAGTTGATAAACCAATCAATCAAAAACTATCCTGAAATGAAAATGTTGAAATTGTTTTTTCTTTATCTTTCGTAACATTCATAGTTGTAAATATTAGAATAGATCCTGCAGTTTTTCCTTTGGCACTAATATTATTTTAACTACTTTCACTCTTTGGCAATGTTTCTTTTAAAAAGAGATGATCTGAATTGTAATAAAACCTAAACATATGATGAAAATGAATCTATATGCTTTTTTGTTCTTGAGAATTGACAACAAAAATATTAAACACTATTTATTTGCTAGATTGTTTACAAGAATAATTTTATATTTAAAACATTCTAAAAACTAATACATTTAAAACTAAAAGGCAATGCAATATTTATCATTTACCAATTTATAAAGAAATAAATATGAAAAGAATTTTTTATTCATAAATTTATAAACATTTACTAAATTATTAAAATATGTGAATCCTTAATATTTACCATTTTATAAAGTTTGAATCAATTGTCAATTAGCGAATGTTTTGTCAACCGGTCCAATAAATAATACAATAAACAGTGTAAATAAACAATTTAATAAATAAATAATGTTTATTATTTTTGTTGTCAATTCTCAAGAACAAAGAAAATGTAGAAATTCACTTTCATATATTTAGGATCTAGGTTTTATTAAAATTGTAATTTTTTTTAACAAACAAATTATGAAGAGTGAAAGTAGTTAAAATAATAGTAATGTGAGTGGGTAAATTGTACTTTTTGACATTTTGGATTTTTTGTCGACATGAAAGTCCAAGTTTACTAAAATGTTTATGTAATAAATTTTAAAGGAAATTAAAATATTAGTATTAAGAATGAATAAATACAAAAGTTTTGTTAAATTTTACTGTAATTCTTATAAAAATCACATTTTTGTTTTTATTTAAACATTTGGGTTACTGCATACTCGGGTATGCTCTGAATTTTTTATGTTCAGATTTTTATAAAAAAAATTAGGGGTCACACTATACACAGGTAATTCTTTTGAATCCTGATTTTTTTGCTGACTAGTTGTGCTATAGGTAATTTTTTTCTAGGGGTTTAAGTCATACCAAAAATTCAGGAGTTGCACTTAGCTTACAAATAAAAAAAAATGTATCATCTTGAATAATTTTACAATTAACATGGTAATTTTGTTATTAATTATTTTTCCTGTTCAGAGGAAATTTTATCGTCATTTAATCTAAGAATTTTGCCCTATGCATTCATTTTCTACGTAAAAAATATTAGCACATTCCAACGAAACACAATCACAAAAATTTCTATTTATAATTACTTATCTCACATTGTGACTAAATTTTCCATATTTATCATTTTTTCAATTGTGCTTTTCTATTCAGGTTATAATAAGCAGAAAACAACATATAAATGTTGTTTGTTAATGGTTCAGTCAAGGTTTTTAACCAAAAATTGACCGGAAAAAATTTAATTCTCTTGTTTTGTTAAATAATTGATTTGCTTTCTATAGCTTAAAACCAGAAAATATTCAGATTGTAAGAATATTTTTCTTTCTTGGAAAATCTGATCCTCACGGGACAGATTGAGGGAAAGAAGGACAAAGGAAAGATGTGTGTAAGATACTTGATGAGTTTTGTGCAAATAAATGACAGAACAGGTTTTGGGAGAAATAACAGAGACAAAACTTATTAAGAGCTACAAGGAACATGAAGATGTGGAGGGCCATGATCACCCACGGGGAATGGCACATAAAAGAAGATACAAGTCTTATATGGGGAAGAAGTGGTTGATTCATATCTTTCTCAAGGGTATTTGCATGTAAGGGAATATAGCGAGCCCAACATGAATTGGAACTTGGCTCTCCGATTAACAAAGCCATACCAAGCCATTATCCATTACATCATTCATAAATTCAAGCTTCTTATAGCATCTGGTATTCTCAAGCGGTCACCCATCTAGGTACTGACCAGGCTTAACTTCAGTGATTGTATGGGAACTGGTGTTTCAATAAGTCTTGTTTTGTTTATTAAAGCAAAATTAGATTTAAATATTTTTCACTTTTAGGGATGATACAAAAATAACTAGATTTAAAGTTATTCTTCATTTTTCATTCTGGTTTCAGTCATCAGTTTTAAAAGAAGCCCTTACATTTTGTTTATCCATTAAGTGATTCATTTTGTTTGTGATGGTGAGTTTCATTTATTAAAATCTCATTATTAGTTATGATAATGAAAAATGACTTTTTTTATTTTAAGAAACTTTAATTAAAAAACTTTGTATTGTTCCAACATCATCTCAAACTAAAGTTTTATTATACTTGGTTTAAATGTTAATCTTGAGCTGTGCAGTAAGGCAGCTGATGGAAATCCTGAAAAAGGAGTTTGTAAATGTTCAAAACTGGATGGAATGCTATGACATTCTAAGGTGAGAACTTTGAAGCGGGAAACTAAAGCACCATCAGACTGTTTTTTATTTGGAAAAATTCCAAATTTCCAAAAAAATTCCAAATTCCCCCCCCCCCCCCAAATTGTCAAGACAATTTTTTTTTTTTTTTTTTTTTTTTTTTTTTTGCATATCTGACTTCATTATACTTTAGTTTACTTTCTTTTTTAAAAAATGATTTTTTTTTGTTTTCATAAATTTAGACATTTTCTTAAGTAAAAATGTTTTTGTTTCATTAAAAATTTTAAGTATACAGCTTTATATAAAGATTAAAATTTTGCTCATGAAGATTTTGTTTGACAGATATTTAAGCTACTTATTTTGAGACGAGAAGCAAAGAAAGCAAAGAAAGCATTTGAATTATTACTGCTTTTGTTTTTAAAGGGGATTACATAGAAACTAAAAAATGAACTGGTATGAAATATTTTGAAGTTGCAATTTTCTTTGACTTTTTGGGGCATAAATTCATTTATGTGACAAATATTGTATTCTTGCTTTACATAGATTAAATTCTTCTTCTGTGTGCCATGTCCCTTCAGAATGTGGAAGATCACAGCTCTCCACAACTTCCTATCCTTTGTAGCACTCGGTAAGGTTTATCCTTTCATTATCTTTCCCAGTCCCTGTTTTGATATACAAGTTTGTTAAATAGGTTAGTTGTTCCTCTGTCACTTATGCTTTCATTATGTCTTGTCAGTGTCAGGTTCTCCAAGCCCTCTTTCCTCATTCTAGAAATTTCCATTCTCTCTTTCTGATTCTAAGTATAAATGTCCTTTTTGTTTCCATTTTCCTTAAAATCTCTTCATTACTAAATTTCAGTTCATTCCATGGGATTCTCAGCATCCTTCTGTAGAACCACATTTTTGTTGTCTAAAGCCTTTCATTCATCTGTGAGGAGGTTGTCCAACAATTACTGTTATATAGAAGGACTGATATTGCATAACAGTCTAGTAGTTTTTCTTTGTTTTTTTTTTTTCTTTATGGACATGGAATTTTTTTTATGTAAATAAAAAATAAAATAAAAAACAAATAAATAGAAATAAATAAATAAAATAAATTAAAACTAAAAATACCAATTTTAACAAAGAAGAATATTTAAAAAATAAAATAAAAAATAAAATTCAAGCACACACACACACGTGTGTGTTTACATGGATAGGAGGAGGTGCTGAAAAGTTCTTGGTTTGAGTCATTTCATGAATATCTGATGAAATGACTGAAGAGACCCAAGAGACTTGATGCACAAAGCAATCCTCAGTTCTTGGATTGTGTCCCCCCCCTCTCTTCTGGATTGTGTTGCCCCCTCTCTTCTGGATTGTGTTGCCCCCTCTCTTCTGGATTGTGTTGCCCCCTCTCTTCTGGATTGTGTTGCCCCCTCTCTTCTGGATTGTGTTCCTCAGTCTTTTCTGGATTGTGCCCCTCTCTTCTGGATTGTGTCCCCCCCTCTCTTCTGGATTGTATCCTCCCCTCTCTTCTGGATTGTGTTCTCCCTCTTTTCTGGATTGTGTCACAGCTCTCTTCTTTTATTCCTCTTTTTTTGTTTTTGGTGTCACAAACCCAGTTTATTTCTTGTTTTATTTATTTTATTTTGTTATTTGTTTGGTCTCATTTATTCTATGTTCATTTACACTACCAATTTTCTTGGACCTGTGGTACCAGAACTATGCTAGGTTATCCATTTTGATAAACCAACCAAAGTCATATGATAAGAGATGAATACTACACTTCAGATCCATAACTATGCTTTGCTTTTATATCTACAGCATCATTGAGTATTTAAAATTTATAATTTATATTTAATAATATTTTAATATATGTGAATTAGTCTCACAATTGCCTGAAATTCAAGTGCTTGCTTGTAATTGTGTTCCAAGCAGGGTAATTTTTTTGTGTTACACATTTTGTCCTTTAGGACTTCATTAGACTGAAGTGATGTGATTAAACATGCAGATGAATGAAAGAAGATGCTGAAAATTTTAATTTAATAAAGTTTTTTTTTTCAATATCTGTTTGAATATACAGTGTCACTGATTTCATTTAGTTTCTTTTTCTTTTTGCTTATGTTTCCATAACTTTATTTTATTAAATCTCCTCAATTGGGATAATAGAAGATCTGTCAAGAAAAGTGAAAATATAAGAACAAGGATACAAATTTAACGTGGATGATCTAGTGATTAAAGCACTTTCTATACACTTTTGCATTAGTAAATTGCTTTCTCTTTTAATAAAAGTAGCATTTTTTCTAAATCAAAATTATGGCCAGACTTATTATGGTGGGCAAGTAATGCATTGAGTGTATTGTTTTGTAAAAGATCCCTTTTGTGTTCATGTAATATTTTATTTAAATTCCCTGAGGTTTTTCCTATGTATTCCTTGTGGCAATTATTACAGGTGATAGTGTAAATTCCTCTCTCAAGCTTTATCTTATTATTTTGTTTTTATTAAGTTTTTATTGTTTTTTCCTAAAATTTTTCTGATATGTAAAAATTTATGTCATTCTCTTTCTCTCTCTCATATATGTATATAAGGCTCAAACACTATTATTCCATGGTTATAATTTATTTCATTGGAATTGTAATCACAATCCAATTTATAAGACCTACAAATTCAAAAACTTTTTAAATTTGTAGGTCTGATAAATTGCGTCATGACTACGATTCCAATGTAATAAATTATAACCATGGAATATTAGTGTTTGGGTCTTTTTTATTAGTCTTTGTCCTGGACATTGAGCTCTACCTGGATTCTATCCTCTTGGAAATATATATATATATATATATATATATAAGTAAATAAATAAATCCTAATGAGCCAGATAGTACCTACCTAGGTTTCACCACATGAGATCATCGGGGTGAACACTTTAGGTAATGAACAATTTCTTCCGCTCTGTTTGGAGGTTTTTGGTTATTTCTTTTTTTTTTTTTTTTTTTTTTTTTCAAAATTTTTCCCTCGGATGCCAATTTGTTTGAAAATTGTGCTATCCAGGTTTTTTTTACCCACCGAGTTCAAATTGATTTACATTTATTTATATAATATATATATATATATATATATATATATATTTAGTCAGATTGATGTGAGTTTGTGAACCTGGGTTTCACATTATTTTAATAAAACAAGTGAAAGCGAAAGGGTACCAATGTGATCAGTGCAAAAAGAATTTAGTATATATTAATTGTTAATCACAAGATAGAAATGAAGCATGGAAATTAATGTTATTAGTCTGGAATTTTCGGGCACGCCTGTGTCCTTCATCAGTGGTGTGAGAAATAAACAGAGAAACGGGGAAGACTCACCAACAGTGTTTTGTGTTTTTTTTTTTTTTTTTTTTTGCTGGTGTGAACTTGTAGATGCTTTTATTAGTACAAATCATCCCTGCTTTATTCCTTGCCTGTGAAACATTTTTGAAAGGGTGAACGCATTAGTCTGTTTTGTTTTTATCGATGTGGAAGGTGGGGGCATATGATTTTGAACTAAGAAGAGGCTTTTAGGATTTCATATGTCGTCAGTGTTGATAGATTTGGCTAGATGGGTAGAGAGTGAGAAGGTAAGAAGGTAATAAAAATAAAATGAAAGGTGGGCGGGGGAAGAGGATAGGAACCGCAAAAAAAGGTTAAAATATTTAAATTATTTTGGAAAACTATAGTCAGAAACATAATTTTGGTAATAACAGTGCAGGAAGGAAAGAGGGGAGAGGCATCTACAAAAATAGATGCTTTGTGTGCTTAAGTGTGATAAGTGTAAACATACCCTAGCTATCTTATAAAATCATAGGTGTCAGAGCAGAAAAATATAGTAATGGGTAAATTTTTGATTTAAAATGTGGGGAGTGGGGCTACTCATTCGTGGAGTGGTATTGCTGGTAATGGGTTTCCTTGTGGAAGGTATACTCTTTGAGTAAACCCAAATCTCTGTTTAGACCTTTTTTGTGGGAGTTTATGTTTAGGATGTATTTCAACTCTGACCGGTGTCTATCTTACTAGCTGTCAAACCCAGACACTAAAAGCACGCACCTGACATCATTGATGCTGTGACCAGGTTGGTTGAAGTGTACTGATACCGGGAAATTGTTGTTGTCCCTGATGCTTTTCTTGTGTTTACTGAACCGTAACCGGAACTCAGTTCCTGTTTGTACCACATAATTCCCCTTCTCGCATTTGTGGCAGAAGAGTAGATATGCGAGATTGTATCTGTCACAGCTTAGATCAGGTGGTCTAAATACTACGTGAGTGCCAGGGGGGTGTAGGTGTTTTGAGTGTTGATGTTTTTCCAAACCAGGCATTGGGATTTGGTGCAGATGACATTTCCACAGTGTGGTGGTGTGTTGCAGATTTTTGATGTTAAAAATCTGAAGAGGTTGGGGGCTTGTCGCCTCGCATGTAGGGGGTTATCACTAAATAGACTGCTGATAGTCTTGTCTGATTTTATATGTTAGAAATCTTTCATTAATACGTGAGAAAGTTTATGTACGTTGTGATTAAAATAAAAGACCATCGGGATTTTGCAATTCTTTTTAATTACTTAGTTGAGGAGAGTGTTCCTGTTGAGCTTGGAAGCTTTAGTGATAGATTCTTTGATTATTTTGGGTGGGTAATTCCTATTTAGAAAATGATTGTAGAGTTGTCTGATGTGTAAGTCATAATCTTCCTTGTGAGAACAGATGCGTTTGGCTGTAGACTATAGATTTCTTTAGGTTTGTGGGTTGGTAACTTTTAAAATTGAGGTAGCAGTGACCATCATTTTTCTTTGGTGTAAAGTGTAGTGGAGATGTGGTTGTTTTTGAGACGTATCATTGTGTCCAGAAACGGAATGGAAGTGGTGGAATATTCCATAGTGAATTTGATGGTGTGCTGGAAGGTGTTGAGGTGATTTTTAAGATCTAGGAGATTGTTCCCTCCGTGTGTCTATATGAAGAAGATGTTGTCTATGTACCTGTGGTCATGTAGGGGTGCCAGGTGGTATCTACTAAACAACTTATTCAAGGGCATCCATGAAGATGTTAGCATAGCTGGGAGCCATTTTCGTTCCCCTTGCAGAAAACTTGAAGAAAATGGTGTCCGTTTTTATTGATTAAATTCAATGATTCATTCTTCTCTGCATTGAATATTGCTGCCATATCTGGTCTGGTGTCCCTGCTATATATTTCAAGATTCTCAACAAAATACAAAAGTGTGTGTAATATAATTGATCCTAGCCTAGCATCTCAACTTCAGGCAATTTCTTACTACTCTGTCATGGCTTCTCTTTGTCCTTTCTATAAATATTTTCATGGCAATTGTTCTAATGAGCTTTCCTCCTTAACAAATCAACCACATGAATTTATGTGTAGTAGTAGATTAGTAACTAGGTCTCATTGTTTTACTGTGGAATTAGCTAGATGTAACCATAGGTTCAATTCTAATAGATTTTTTTTTTCTTGCATTTATCACCTGTGGAACTTTCTTCCAGTTTCTTGCTTCCCTGCTAACTACAATCCTCAACAATTTAAATGCAACGTCAATCACCATCTCCTGTCTTCCTGAAACTTTATTTTTTATCCCCACTAGTCTTTTCATTGTCTTCCATCCCAACCTGTTGCATCTTTGTGGCATTATCATGTTACTTAGGGTAAAATGATTTTAAAAAAAAAAAAAAAAAAAAAAATGAGGAACAAAGGGGAAAACTTATAAATTTAACATTTTAGTATTCTAGTTTCAGCAAAACATTTTCTCTGTTACTTATTTTGATTTTATATATATATATATATATATATATATATATAATGTCATCCACAGACAGACTGTTTCGCTGTTTCACAGCTCATCAGTGTGGCTAGACATCCGGTTGCCTCTACCTCGGATCGAAACCCGACTGAATTGGTATCAGCCAGAGATTCTACCACTAAGCCGTCGGCGTACGGCAGGGAAGCAGGTGGATTTTTAGCGTATTTATTTTTAGAAACACACCCAGTGACTGACAGTGACTCAATTCGCTATGCGAAGAGTCTCGCTATATATAAGCTATAATAGTCACTGTTTACAAACCCAAATATATATATATGCATGCATGGTGGAGCTCAGATTGGAGAGCCGAGTTCGAATTCCAGTCAAATCCATTACATTCACTTACGTGCTAATACCCTTGGGAAATCCTCTTCTTCTCCCTCTAGCTATGGGTAAATAGCAGGATAGACTGGGTTCTATAGCCTTGGATGGCAACTGATCTAGGAGAAAGACAACTCTGAACTCAAAACCTGTGGAGGGTCATTTGGGGACCTTGTGGCATTTCGTCCACCAGATTTCTGTATTCGGTCCTTCAAAAAGTGTGGTTGGTTCTGCACAAAGCCTTCAGCACTAAAATCAAATCATAAGTGCTGTTGTCTGGCTGTTATTTCCTAGGAACCAAGCTGCTTGACCCTCATATGTTGAATATGATGGGAGAGTCCACCATATATATATATCTATATATGTGTGTGTGTGTGTGTGTGTGTGTATACAAACATGTTTACACAAATATAGGCATCTAAAAGTAGCAATTGAAGACTTTAATCGCTGATGTAATCACAATTTAATAAAAATGATACTTTAATAATTTTATAAATTATTGATGATTAATAACTAGTGGTTTTAATTTTAATTTAAAATGAAAAATTTAAAATGAAAAATTAAAAAATATCTCATTTAGGTAAATTAGGAATATAATTTTGATTTAGATAATCAATTTTTAATTAACAGACAAATAAAGATTAATTTAGTCATGAACATCATCAGACTGTAAGGATGCTATATTTCTATACATGTCAGCTTCATACCAATGTCTAAATCTCGGTGAAGGAACTAGTTCTGTCAGTGATATTGTCAGCCATTTTTTCCAGTCTGTTTGTCTAAGGTGGCACCTTGTAAGATAGCAATGCAAAAATTATTGATGTGTCCAAATCATTTCAACTTTTTCTTCCCAATGGTGTGTCTGCTTTTTGTTTGATGGTTTCTTACAATTTGTGATGTGGTCTATGTAGGAGATGCCTAGGATGGTTCTGTAGCATCTCATTAAACACATTAGGATTGTTCTGTAGCATCTCATTAAACACGTTAGGATTGTTCTGTAGCAATTCATTAAACACATTAGATGGCCCTGTGGTAGTTGGGATCATCAGGTCAATGTGAACGATCCTTTCCATAACTACATAGTATCTTCTTTGCCAGGGCTACATACAGTTTTGAATTCAGAGTTTTTCTTTCTTGTAGACCGGTTGCCACCCAAGGCTATAGAACCTAGTCTATCCTTCTATTTATCTATAGCTGTGGTGGGGGAAGAGTTGGATTCATGCCTTTCCCAATGGTATTATTAGCATGTAATTGAATGCAATAAATTTTCTATAACTTTTCACTCTAGGCTGATGGACAAGAAGCTTTGGTATTAAGTAGCACAAGCTCATCAAAAAGTATAAAATTAAATCATTTTCTTGACATGCATTGCTATCTAAACTTGGTATATCTGCAACTGAAAAAATAGGAAATATACAAAGAGACTTCAATATATGGCTTAGGCTACATCTATGTTGAACTAGCATTCTCATTTTTTGAATATAAATAGTTTTTACCTTTCAAGGATTCTCTCTCGACATTTCCTGTGATCGTTTTATTATTCATTTCATAAGTTGGGCAAGTATTTAATTTATACTTTTCTCTTTTTCTCTGGACAAAATCCAAAAAAGAATCTGTAATGTTATCAGTCCTGACCTGGTATCTTGGCTTTAGTCACTTTCTCACCAACTTAATGTAGGTATGTGACAGGTCAGGACCAGTAACATTGCAGATTCTTTGGATTTTATCAAGCAACTTCAAATGCATAGCAGGAACACCAGACCATACGTGGCAACAATAAATATGTAAGATAGCTTCTGACAAGAAAAGTTGTCTAGCATGACACAGGGAACCAACTTTCTTAACAGTAGAACTAGCAATTGATTGAATATAGTCTTTTCATTTCATATCAGCAGAAAATATATTCATAAATTTACACACACATACACAATTTGGTATTATTGTATATAAAAGCATAAATAAATATAAATAAATGTAACCTTGGTTATTAATCTGCTTGTTTCAGTCCAAGATTATTATACTTTGTAAATAAGACCCGGACTCAATTAGTATCACTTAATCAACACATTTTATGAATAATGTCCCTGCTTTCTTTCTTTCTTTCTTTCTTTGTTAATGTCTTCCCGCCTTTTCTTTCATGCCCTCTTAACATCTCTCCCCACATTTTCTTTCTTTCCCTCTTAATGTCTCCCTGTCATTTCTTTCTTTCTTTCTTTCTTTACATCTATCCACCCTTTCTTTATTTCTTTCTGAATCTTTCCTTTTTTTCGCTTCACATTTTCCCACCCTTTCTTCTTTTTCTAACATCTCTCCTTTCCTTCTTTCTCTCTAAACAACTCTCTGCCCTTTCTTTTTTCCTCTCTTAATATCTCTAAAACCTTCTTTTTTCTCTCATGTCACCTTGTTTTTTTCTTTTTTATCATCTACTTGCCGTTTCCTTAACGTTTCCCTTTCTTTCCTTCTTTCTTTCTTTCTCAACATATCCCCACTGTTTCTTTCTAGCTGACCTTATTTTTATTCATTTTCTCATGAATTTTATACTCGTATGTCTAAACTTATGCTTAATGGGCATATAAAAGCCTTATTTTGTCAGTAATTGTACTAATATATAATATATAAGTAATGATTGTACTAATATATATGTAAGAGTAATGATGATATGTCTTAGTTGTTACCACCAGTGGAATTTGCAGATGGTTTCAACTATTTTATGTTTTTTCTGCTTTGTTTGTCTGTTGTTTGTATGCTTGTGTTTTGTCTGGTGTGTTTTTTGGCCTTCTGCAAGTAGTTGATGCAACTGGTGGTTTATAGACATGACACAGTACCTTGCTTCTTTCTTTTTATCTCATCAGCAAGAATATTTCAGTTTGACAAGTTCACAGAACAAAGTTTCAGTCTTAGAAGATGCCACATGTGTCTGACAAAAGATTAACTAAAACATGTAATAAAACAAGCTACAAGATAAGGAAATTGAATAGAAAATAGGTTGCACTCGGGGTAGTTTTGCCCATCCCTACTACAAAACTAAAACATTAACCTCAAAACTCGAGCCATATTTTTAAATACCTACATCAGAATGAGATTTTTTGTTTGTTTTTTTTTTATCATTTCATACCAATCAAGGTGGTAAAGCCACTAAGACACAAGGGGGTTATTGAGTATAAAAGAATAATAAGAAATATTATTAATGAGCAAGAACAATAAAAGAGAAATCAAGAAAACAGTAAATAACGATTGATGTTGCATTAAAATTTTTAAAAATCAAAGTTGGCTGGAAGTTATGGAACCAGACAAGAGTTCCACAGGCAAGAAGTGTGAGAAAAGAAACTCTTAGTATAGAACTTATGGTTACATCTAGCCAATTCAACTGTAAATGAATGAGACCTTGTTACCAATCTAGTACTGTGCTTGAATTAATAAAATGTAGGTACCATAGTGGGAAATTTATCAGAGCAATTACCATGAAAGTACTTAAGAGGCACATGGAAGCTACATTGGAGTGGTGGGAAAGTAACTGAAGCTGAGATGCCAGGTCAGCACCAATAACATAGCAGATTCTTCTTTGGATTTTATCAAGAATCTTTTATATAGCAGGAGCAGCAGACCATATGTAGCAGCAATATTCAAAGCATAGACGAATGGTAGAAATATGTAAGATAGATTCTGGAAAAAAACTGTCTAGTACAACACAGTGAACCAACCCTTTTAACAGCAGACTTAGCAGTTGATTCAATATAATCTTTCCACTTCATGTCAGCAGCAAGAAGGTGCAATGAGTCACTCTCCTGGAGGTTAGCATCAGCCATGGTGATGGAAAGAAAAACTCAGATCAATGGTTAAAAATGGCTTCGAGCAAATGAATCGTGTCTTAGCGAGTACTATCCTACTGTTCAACCTTGTGGACTGGCACTGAAGACTCACAAACCAAGGACTTTACCAAATAACAGAAACTACCTCACTTGAAGACTTTCAACAGCAGCAATAGTCGAACAGTTACAATTGAAAATTCAACAGAAACCTCAACTGTTGTGTGCTAGACCCCCACATTAGAACCACCATGAACTAAACCTTAAGCCGCAACAAGATGTCCAACCATTGTAAATTGCACCATCATGTGTTAGTCTGTGAACTTAGAACTAATGTGAACCACACCTTTATAAATGCACCAAGTGAGCATATTCTAAACTGAGAAACTCTGGTGCTTGGCTACATATAACAGTCATTTGCATTGGTGGCAAAAGGGCTCCACCAAATCCTTGTCACCCACTACAATAAAGGGACATTAATTGTGGCCATTTTTCCTTGCTATACGATATAGATAAAATTCAAAATAATATTACTATTAATACAACTAGTGTAAATAAATCAAATAAAATTAAGTTGACTGAAATACTAACAACATTTATAAGCCTTTCATTCATCTATGCATTGAATATTGCTGCCACATCTGGTCTGGTGTTTCTGCTATATATTTACAGATTCTTGATAAAATCCAAAGAATCTGCAATGTTATTGGTCCTGACCTGACATCTCAGCTTAAGTCATTTTCCCATCACTGTAACATAGTTTCCCTGTGCCTTTTCTATAAATAATTTCATGTTAATTACTCTGATGAACTTTCCTCTATGTTGTTATTTTATCCTCCCACCCTCCACCACAGACAAATTGTACATATAGGAACAAGTTAGGACTACATAAAGACTTTGAGGTATTATGATGGCTGTAGTAGGAATGGTAAGGTAGTATGTGTTGTTTTGGTGTAAGGAATACTGTGGTATGTTAGGGTTAGTAATTGTGGCTAACTAAGTTTAAGATAAGACACATTGAAGACCAGCCTTCCCCCATCACCTCTTTTAGCCTTGTGCAACATTTTTGTATTTTTCAAAATAAATATTGCTTTCCTCTATGATATCTAGACTTTATGAATTTAAGCGTATTATTAGATTGGCTGCTCATTCTCGTCATTTTATCTGTCTTAATTCCCATTCTTTTATTTTTCTCTCTCCTTAATATTTTCCTGTCCTGGGTAAGAAGATAAACTACATCTGTGCCCTGGGTAAGATGATAAACTACGTCCAACAGCAAGGCCTCTGATCAGGAGGTTTTGAGGAGTGTGGAATCACCTCATAATTGCTAGTGTTCCCAGGTCCACCCTGACCTGAGGTGGTAGCACCTGTCAGGCTCCCAGCTATAGGCAAATAGTTGACCCCAAACTGGGGTCAAAACACTATGAAAGTATAAAAATAGATTTTAATACCAGAAATGCTTTGTAAAAAAAAAATTATTACCAGCAATACATTTTTGAAAAAATATTTCCAGCAATACATATTTGAAGGAAAATTACCAGAAACAGATTTTTGAAGGAAAAATATTACCAGAAATAGATTTTTGAAAAAAAATATTACCAACAATAAAAATTTTATCGACATTAAAATAACCCGTTGAGGTTGATATGCTGTAAAACAAACCAAACCAAAATGTAATGTTTTCTTTTTCTCATTCTCTAACACTCAGTAACTCCCTGCATCATAGTGGCTTTATTGCCGTGTTATGGGGTAAAAGGATTAAAGAAAAGAAATGAAAGATTGACAATATTCCATTTAATAAAATTTCAACAAGGATGAAAATAGTGTGAGGAATATTCATTATAATTTCTCAGACTCTCAAACAGTTCCACAACATTCAATCCTAAGATCAAGTACCAAATGACCTTGATTTTTTTAATCAATAAATCTTTACTTTCAGTGAAAAACAAAACAAAAAAAAAACAATGGCAGGTTCTAGAGTGAAGTTTTGTATGCATTTTAATTGCACTCCCTTTCTTCTGAGATTATTGAAGGCTTGCAAATGAAAGCTTCACTAGTTTTTACGTGGCACTCCCTTAAAATTGCATCTGCTCTGAATTTTCTTCATCTTATTGTTGCATTTTCATCACAGTATTCATGGTCGAATGCTCTCCAATTGTTAATGAGAATTGGATGAATAGTTCAAGAGTATTCGACCAAGAACATCATAAAAGAAACAATCATATGAAAGAAAATGAGTACAAAATATAAATGATAATAAAGGTAATTCATTTTTGAATTTAATCTATGCAAGACTACAGTTATGACAATGGAATGAAGCAATGGTCATATGTTGGTCGAATGAAACAGTGGCTATATGACAGTAGAATAAGGCAGTTGTTATATGACGGTCAAATGAAGCAATGCCCATATGACTGTCAAATATCTGCCCATCTCAAACACTTATAAAAAGCAACAATAAGAGAACTATAAATCAAGCCAAAAACAAATAATGAAAACTCATCCAAATTTTGCATTTTTATTTCTTTACTTGCTTAAAGACCGTTGTATTGAGCAGCATTTATGCTAGCTCCTGTGGTTGGCTCTTGATTGGGCCTTCATTACAATAGGTAGGGAGGAGTATATGCAATAAGCAACAATAAACTACAGAAGAACTCAAAACTGATTGCTACATTTAAGTATTGCATTAATATTTAAGCTTACCTTTTAAAAATTCAACAATAATTCTTCTGCCACCACTTCAATTTAAAAACAATTTGATGTACATAGATCCTTACTTTCTGTATAAACAATTTATCTCATGAGTGACTTTTTCCTGGATTTCACAATTAATTTGGATTATTCCCAAATTTATTTCCAAGTTATAAATATTATCATACAAAAATTTTGTTGCAAAAAATCATGCAAAAAAATCACCGAAAACAATCGCTGTAATGAGAAATTGGGAATCCAAAATTTCATGAATGTAGGTCTAAATCTTGACCAGAATGTCTTTAATTTGCTCACAGAGTCAGCTTGATTCCAAAATGGTATGATATGTTAGGCTACAACCTCTAGGAATAAAGTTGGAAAAGTGTGACACACTGACATTTGCATTTATCATATAGAAGAAGATGAGATATTTAAAAGTTAGAGAGTTGTGTCCCTTTTAATTGAAAAAGTGTGACACACTAACATTCACATTTATTTTATAGATTTCATAGTTTATGTATGTAACTGACTTCTCTGATTCTTAAAGATGTAATGGTCAATCTATATATAAAATTCTGTGACTAGTCCATTCATCCATCTGTCACGCTGTCTAAAATAGCCATACATTGGCTAATCAAAACCAAATTTTGGGGGAATGATCACAAAAAAAACCTTTCCAGTCTGTCATACTTTTTCTAAATACACTTATATTTAATTATACAAAATTATATATCATTATATCATTCTTATTTATTTGTGTGTGTGTGTGTATATATATATATATATATATATATATATATATGTATGTATATGTATGTATGTATGTATATATATATATGTATGTATATATATATATATGTATGTATATATATATATATATGTATGTGTATATATATATATGTATGTATATATATATATGTATGTATATATATATATATGTATGTATATATATATATATATGTATGTGTATATATATATATATATGTATGTATGTATATATATATGTATGTATATATATATATATATGTATGTATGTATATATATATGTATGTATATATATATATATATATATATGTATGTATATATATATATACATACATGTACACACACACACACACTGCAGGTAATAGATCCATTGGTATATAATTCAGGTGGATCCTAGTAATATTAGATATTAAAACTAATCCACAGAGAGAGCTCAGTGTATTTATTATAACAGAGTATATATTTTATACATCAAAAAAACAAGACATTCTAGGGTTGAGGAAGACTGGTATATGTCAGTGCTGGCCTGAAATAGACTATATCCACATGAGGTAATTTTGAATTTTTTGCTGTATAAAATATATATATATATATAACCCAATTATTATTTTCTTAGCTTACAGTACTGCAAATTCCATTTTACATGTGCTCTCAGCCTTTTATGAGGTTTCATTTGCTGATAACATTTATGATGCAGAGAAAAAGTTAGGTTCACTAGAATATTGATAAAATTAGCTTAGTACACAACAAACAGAGGTAGAAAAATTTTGCTACCCCAGTTTTCCAAGTAGCTTCGAGAATTTCACAGCTGTTCGAAACTCAAGTGTAACCTATAAACTAGTCGTTCAAAATTATTTTTGGGCCATGTCCCACGTAAGCATCTCTAAAATCCTGATGACTCCCCCCACCATCCATGACATATAATTCTTATTCAAAAAGTGAACATGTGGAGGAATTTCTTTCCTTAAGAATTTGGGAATGTATATATGCAATAGTATTATCATTTAATTTTAGAATTTTACAATATTCATAAAAATATTGTGTTACTAACACACACACACACACACACACACACATACATATATATATGTGTGTGTGTGTGTGTATAATTACGCATATACATACATACATACAAATATTTGTATGTATGCATACTATATTTACACTGTATGTAATAACTCTTACTCATACTGACTCAGAATCACTGAGTCGGGGAGTCACCATTAATAATTCATTCCCAGATTGCCCCCCCCTCCCCCAATCAAATTGTCCCCTATGGGGCATACACCCCACATTGGGAAACATGACTATAAACCAAACTGTGACCCATTTGGCTTTCTGAATGTCGTGCATAATTTCTTTAAAAAATTAATGTTTATACAAATTTTGTTCATTCTTCTTTGTTCACTCCTACACACTTTCATATACAACCAGAATATTATCATTGATAACTCTCTTCTCCAATTTGCAGACCATAGTTCCTATATAATATTTGATATAAAGCAAAAATATCACAATGATAAAATCGGTCAATAATTATTTATAACTATACTGGGACTCACGTATGCAATTACAAGAAATCCATAATAATATTTTAAATTTTGAAATCATATTTATTTTGGGCATAAGAATTTTTTTCAAGCTGTTTTTAAATCTTTGATTGTCTTTCGGTCATTTTTCCTCACCTGGTATCCTCTTCCACTGCACCTATGAGACACACTGCACCATTTGGGAACCACTGATGTAGATAAACACTGATTAGATACAATGTTCCTTGAATTTTGTAAATTTTCATTGAAGGTAATGTTTTCATTATTTTACCTGATGGGACATAGCACATCGGAAAAGAGTAAGAAGACTTTTGGGTTTTTAGTGTTCTCTTTTTCATTTTCTTCTTATACAAGAATAAATATGATAACTCATTTATATAATATAGACTTAACAGCATTAAAATGCTCCAACTTTGTTAGCAAAAAGGTTACAGTGAATTACAAACTGGGGATACCAAAATCATTCTGTCATAAGTCAAAGACCTCCTGTACTCAGCAAACAATGTACATGCAAGTCAAATCTAAGCAAAGCAATAGTAATGAGGCAAAAGATTCAGAAAGTAAGAAGTGTGTTCACAAAGGGATACAATCTTCAAAATAAGAACAAAAATACAGCAAATGAGACCAAGATTTATCCATTTTTATTGCTTAGGAAGAAATCCCAGAGTCTATCTGTAGAAATCTATTTGATATAAAAGTATCCAACATTGTATTGGAAGCCCTTAGGTTTGGATAAAGATTTGCCATCAGGATTCAAAAATAGTTAAGAACTATAGACATAACAACATGAATTTTAACAAAGGTTTAATTCAAGGATTAATTGCTGCCACATTATGAGCAAACAATAAAACAACACTACCAGACACATTATATATTTTATTAATAGATTATATCTCAACAGTAACAGAAGTGTTTTGTTTTTCTTTTTTGATCTCATCTGTATTTTCCGGTTGCAAAGATGATGGCTGATAACAATTTCTCCTTTCCTTACTTTAGTTTTTTAGCCAATTGCTTTGCACACCTGGAAACAGGTGTGCACTTATTTGACTTCTGTTTTATTTCCACTGAAAGAATATTTTAAAATAAAATTAAAAATGTATTTTTCTCAATATACCCTCTATTTCGTTTTGGAAGTTAAACATTTTTTTTTTTTTTTTTTTACATGCACCATTTTTAAACTTTAGCTAAAGTAAAGGATTAATTTTTTTTTTTTTTTTTTTTATGAATTGCAACCATTTGCGATCTCATATTACTTTCCAAAAAATGTATTGTCTGTTTTGTGCCTGTGTTTGATATTTTGAAAGGAAAGAAATGGCTTCTGATAAAATTTCAGCTGGTGGAATAGGTTTTCCTTTGTCTTTATTTTTTTAATCTCTTTCACTTGGTCCATTAGACAGTTTTAAGAAGTAAAAACCAAAAAGATAATGTTGAAAAAAAAAAAACGTTTTAAGTAATCAGCATTCAGTTAACAAACGAGAATTGTAGGTTGCCATTGTGGTATTTATTCATATCATCTTCAGATGTTTGTGTCAGATTTGTGAATCTGTTTGATGGGCTATACCAGTGGTTCCCAACATTTTTTGGCCATACTCCACAAAAGTATCTTGAAAATCCTGATGTCCCCACCCTGTATAGTAAATATTCAAAAGCATACTAAAATTGTTTGGTAAAAGTTAGTTACTGGTTCCTAAACTGACTTTATGATGTAGTAAAAACTACCAAAGTGTGGTAATAAATAATGCTGACTTATGCAGTAGTTGTTGCTACTCCAACATTAAAGAACAAACAAAAGTAATGATAACTAGTAAAAACTATAAATATAATTTAGTTTTATGGTCAAGGTTAGTTTTATGGTTAGGGTTAGCATGCAAGTGTTGACCAAAAATAAATGATTTTTGTTGATAATTATAAAATTAAAAAGAATATACACTATTAACAGTTAATGAAAATTCAGCAAATATTTTTTTGCTCTTCTTGATCTTACCTGATTTATATCCAAGAAAAAAATGTTATTTCATTTAAAGAACAACTTGAATGTTAATGACCCTTCTCAAGACTATAGAAAATACTAAAATATTCCTTGTTTGCTTGCAGAGATACTTATATTTTATCTTCCAAATGTGACCCAGTTATTTCAAATTAGTTCCCTGTTTTTTTTTTTTTTTTCTACAGGTTTTCATTGCATATCACCTTTTAATATTTTTTTTCAAGTAGCTTATGTTGACATACCTTTTTAATACTCAAAATCCTATATGCCCACCAAAATTTCCAATTGCCCATTTACTGTTGGGAAACCATGATATAAATCAAATATTATGGAATAAAATTTTTAAATCAAACTTTATCTAATCCACACATGTTGGATTGTGAACTTATTGATCCTCCCCCTTTATCAATTGTTTATTTATTTATATTATTTACAAGTGTGCTTATCATTATTATCACAGTGTTTCAACTGTTGTACTCTCTGGCCTTCCTCAGCTGCTTGTCAGTTCAGATAGCGTTCAAGTAGTTTTGAACTGAATCCTTTATTTGATCTCTAGTGTTAGATTGTTCTTGTTTCACTGAACAATATCTATGGATAACTCATCTAGTTCTTATTATTGTAAGCCTTGATTGAACTGTGTCATGAACTAATGCTTTTATCCACTAGCTCATTTTCCCATGGGACAATCTTGAGTGTAGAACTTGGAGATTTAAATTTAATCAGGCTTTTCTTTTTTAGGTTTTTGTCAGGACACAACTATAATATTTAAAAAAAAAATAAATAAAAAATAATTAAAAAATTATTAAAAATCAGAAAAAAAATGATTTATGATCATTGCTTGAAAAATGTAATCAGGATGGTATTGCAGTTTGCTAATGATTAAGTTAAAATATTGTTGTGTGCTGTGGATTTCTTCCTCCCTCCACTTTCACAATTGGAAAGAGTTTTTATCAAAAGAAAAAAATATCAAGTCCTTTAATTCTTAGACATTGAAATAGTATAATGATTTTAAAATCAGTAATATGGCCAAGTTAAGACAAAATTACTCTGGAACTGTTTTTGTTTTGTTTTTTTTTTGTTTTGTTTTTTTTTTTACTTACATTATTCGAACTGTTATCCTCATCTTCATTGCCATATTCACAACATTTCGGCCATTGTACGCTCCAGTCTTCTTCAAATGATTGGAATTTCGAACCAAACCCTTTATTTATATGGAGGGGAAGGGGTGACCACCGCCTCATGTGGGATGAAGCTGAAATAATAGACAGAGAACATCACTGGAAAATACTTTAAAATTTAAGGAATTGGCACATATGCTAGGCCACAAAAATCTCCTGAGCCAACCAAGCATAGAAATGAATACAATACAGTAATGAGTGCCAGAGAAAGGCAATGAATAACAACAAAAAAATTGCAATATAAGCTCTTCTAAAAAATAAAATAATAACAACAGAAAAATTGCAATATGGGCACTGGTAAAAAATGATGGCTGAGACATTAGGCTTATAAGTCCCAAAAATTCATACACAGATGTCCTCAAGGACCCATTGCTCAGTGGATAAAGGCTTTGGTTAGATTCAGTGATTAGACCGAAAAAGTTGTAAGTTCAATACCAGGCCACAGCCGTGGTAAACCAAATCTTGGAGAGTTAAGTTAACTGTGACATCTGGAAGAGGCATGGCACATAGCACTAGAACAATCTACCCCAGTGGAAGAAATAAAGGGTTTGGTTTGAAATTCCAATGGCCAAAACGTTAAGAATTATGACATAATAGTCTGAATAATGTAAATAATATAAGTACTCATCTTAGAGATATAGACAAATACTGTTTTTTTTTTTTAATTTTATTTTATTTTTAATATTGTTAACACTGTTGTAAATCTGCTTGGTACGTTTCTACTTCTGTTTCTTTTTCTCTTTTTCTTCCCAATTATACGAGGACATTTTGGTATAGATATTAGTGTTCGCTCCTACAGACAGTGTTTTATGATGATTACTGTCAGTACAAAATGTTTTTCAATTGTTATGGACAGATTTTTTGATAATTTATTAAACTTCATGACAGAATAGAACCTAGAAAAATCGATCAAACCATTTTTATCTGTCCATGAAGTGAGCTTAGCTAGTACCCACCGTGCCACTTACATAGTAACAAACCACCCATATTCCCTTTGTATTTCAGCGTCGAGAAATAAGTTCCACTCGAACAGCTTCTTTCCACAAACCACTACCCTATGGAAAAGACTCCCTCAAGGATGTTTCCCCCGATTGCTACAATCTTAATCCGTTCAAGTCGAAAGCTAATCCTTATCTTCCCCATCCTATCCATATAAACTACTACTTAACATAGCCCTCTATCTTGAGTCCCCCCCCTCGGTTCTTGTATTGGGTGAACCTTGCTGTAAAAAAAAAAAAATACCCTATTTCTAGTCTGCTATGTTTTTTGTTTTGTCTGACACAAGGCCACATCATAAGAAGGAAGGAAGATTGTGTTGGATTACCTTGCCAACTGGAAAAAAAACTTGATTTTTCAAAATTAATTTTTGAAATCTAGAACGTAAAACCCAACCTTTGACACATGTGAGGAATATGCAACTACTTTGGCCACTAAGTAGTCACTTTCTATTACTCAGTATCTGTGTGAATTTCTTGAGTGAAGAGTTATTATGTATTTGGACTAATATCCTTATCTTAGTTGCTATTGTCACAACATTTCCCCTATCGTTCACTCCAGAAGTAATCCTGAGAAGTTCTAAAAATAAGAACTAGTTGAGATATTTCTAGACACAGGCAGTGGAACAAGAACAGAGTTACCCCATAGATAATAAAGGGTTTAATCCAGAATATATTTTATAATTATACATGCTCTATCTCTGATATTGAGCACTTTTACTTATAAGTATAGCATATCTTAAAATTGTATTTTTATCATATATACTTGGTGTAACAGCAAAATTATCCAAATATTGTAACATCAAAATTGTCCGACTGTTAGATTAAGCTTTGAACCATTATATCTTAGAAATGATTAAAGATATCTTACTGGAATTCTCTGAGGGTTTATAACACAATTGGACTTTACTTTGAACAATAAGAATGTATTTAGCTCTAAGTTGAATTGATGATCCCTTTTGCTGTTGTGACCTCCTGATCCAGTTTTCCTTTCTACTGTTCCCTCTTTTTTAAAAGTTATTCACCATTTTCTTGATGGTTTTTGAATGGACTTTGAAGATGGATGCCAGAGTATGAATGTTGGTACCATTACTAAAGACCTGAATGGTCTTTTTCCTCTCAACATTGCTCTGTTGAGAAGACAAAGTGGGGCTGACACAAAACAATTTTAACCTGTTCTCTTTCTAGTTGAATAACTCAAAGGGTTTTTCAGTGATTCTTATGACAAATGGTGTCAAAATGGCTAAACATCTTATCTGAAAACCTGGAAAAAAAAATCAATTAGTTTAGTGGTTTTTACATATTAAACATTTTGTGAGATGGACAATTATCCCATGCTATTACACGATTTGAACAATTTTGGTGTTACACTCTATGTATGTATGTGTGTGTGTGTGTGATATATATATATATATATATATATATATATATATATATATATATATATATATATATATATATATATCTGCAAATTGTTATTCTGTCAATTTAATATTTACTAACTTATTCTTTTGATGACGTGCTAGTTGCTCCTTAAAGAAGAATGTTTTCCTGCATTTTCAAATCTATATGTAGCTTCTTTGGTGTCAAACCTGTTTAAAAATATATATAAATAAAAAGAATGAACAGTAAGATATATAATCCGGTGTTCTTATTGATATTTTTTATTTTTGTTTTTACAAAACAGTACTCAATGTAAATTTACAGAGCATAAATATTATAAATTAACTTATTTAAAATATGGTTTTTTTTCACTACACCATAATAACCATGTTTCAAAAACTCAAGCTAAAAACTTCAAATTTAGTTATATAATTAAATTAAAAGCATTAGTTCCGTTTCATCTTCAAGCGAATTTTGGAATAGCTTATTTTTAAATTTACTGAGTTTTAAATGCATATATAAATTCATAATTTCCTGTTTCCAAGGATACAGAGAAATCCAATCATCCAGACAGAGGCGGTAGTGTGTTCATTTTTATTAACTATTTTTTGTATCAATTATGAGTTACGTTCAAAAAAGAGGTTAAGTTTTGGGAGGCTAGGCGTGTATTTTTCAACGAATTCTGACATCCATTAAATGCATGTCGTCTGGGTTTTTTTATTAACGGCAAAACGTTTTTGGCATTTTTTCCATACTTGTATACTTAAAGATTCTTTCTAGCAGTGTTTGGGTTGGAATACATTTTATTTTACAATTTGAAAATATTTTTACTCTTAACTACTAATAGACTATATTTCTTTTTTAAACAAGTAAATGTAATAGAATTACTTAAATTATTTAAAATTACTTTTTCATATCAAAAATAAGTATGTATATTACCAGCTACCATTTTTTAATTTTATTTTTAAATTTTATTTTTAAATATTATTTAAGGAAAATATTTGACAAAAAATTTGATGCCAAAAAATAGCTATTTCATTTCTCTGATTCGGTAAATTTTTATTTTTATTTATGTATGCTAAGTTTATAAAAAATAAGAATTTACTGAATGCTTTTAATTTAATTATATAATTAAATTTGAAGTTTTTAGCTTCAGTTTTTGAAACTTGGTTATTACTGTGTAGTGAAAAAAAACATATTTTAAAAAAGTTAATTTATAATATATATAAAAACTGGAAATGATATATATATATATATATATGATAAAATAACAAACAAATAGGAAACATATCAATCTAACGTGTTTCACTTTTATTAAAGCTTTGTCAGAGATTGATAGAAAACAAAGTGACAGAAACACTGGTATTTTCAGCTATGTTTGGGTCAGTTCTCATTTGTCAGACAAGTGTCACATGTATTAAAACCATAGATTCTGGATATGTAATATGATAAAAATATAGTTTTAATGTATGTTCTATTTATGGTTAAAAGTGCTCAATATCAGGGATAGAGCATATGTAAATATAAAAGTGGACACTGAAGTCAACACTGAGCAGTAACAGTTTCATGCTTGAATGCAATCTTCAGGCCTGAAGTTAAGCAACATCAAGCCTGGTCATTATTTCAATAGGTGACTGATTGAGAATACCAAGTTCTGTAAGCTTGGATGTGCAGACTCTGTTACAATGGATAATGGCTCAGAATTGTTAATCAGAAAGCCAAGTTCCAATTCCTGTTAGGTTCATTATATTCACATGCATGCAAATACCCTTAGGAAAGATATGATTAATAATTCTAGCCATTATCCATTGCATCACCCACACATCCAAGCTTACAGCACCTGGTATTCCCAAGCAGTCACCCATCCAGGTACTGATCAGGTTCACTATTGCTTAACTTCAGTAATTGTAAAGAAATTGGTGTTTCAACGTCAAGCATATGAATCCTTTAGGTCTTTAAGAAGACAATCCTTCATCATAGAAGATGCTACAGAATCACAAACGGAGAGTTTTACCAAATAACTGAAACCACATAACATGTCTTTTGTTATCTTCTGTCTTCTTAATTCCTTTTCTTTAATTGTTCTCACTCCTTAATAATGTTTTTCTCATATTCTCTAACACTCATTAACTTCTTGTGTCCTAGTGGCTTTATTGCCTTGCTTGGGGGTAAAATGATTAAAAAAAAAAGTGTAATGTCACTTTTTTTTTTTTCTTTTTTTTAAGAATAATATCGATAAATGAAAGTGGAAATTATTTTAGATTCAACCTTATAGTTTTCATGTAGCATCTGAAAATATTTTAGATGAGTCTTTCTAGGTGGAAGAAAATAAATTTTAAAACAAATTAAATTTTTATAATTTAATCCGATATCACCCTAGAAAATTACAATTTTTTGATAGAAACGGACATTGCCAAGAGTTTCAGGCCAAAAAATGTCCCGGCCGTATATTTCCATAATTAAATGTCAAAGAGTCACATGTAGATAGTTTAGCCACCTGTGTTCTATCTTGAGAAACCAAATTCTTCAGGGATTTTTAATAGACATGACTGCTTTAATTAGTGTTTCAGAATGCAATATAAGTCTCTCTGTATTTGACATATTGATAAAGTTACGAGGTAGTTCATGTCTTTCAGTATGGAATAATTTGAGGTTGAATTCTGTACTTGGCCCAAGTTTTACCAACAATTGAACTTGAGCCAATTATATTGCTAGCAAAAATATTGTCTCCTTGCCAACAAACTTACCTCAAAAAGCCAAACTGTCTGATCGAACAATGAACAGTCAGAGCTTATTATTACTTTTAAAATAATGTTTATGCTCTCTGCCTGAAAAATAAATCATTGGCTACTCTGGTAGGGATACTAGCCACTTTTTTTTTTTTTTTTTTTCCAACTTACTCCATTTGTAAAATAGTGGGTCTTTTTAAACATGGAAACAGACAGTTGTGCTGTGAGAATATATAGGTTTCCTCTTTGTACCTCGACTTCATGAATTTAAGTGCAGTACTAATAGATTGGTAGTTAGGTTCCATCATTTTATTGTTGAAATTGCTAGATGTGACTGTAAGTTCTATTCTAATAGTTTCTTCTCTCGTCTCGCCTGTGGAACTTTTTTCCAGCTTCTTGCTTTCCTGTCAACTACAATCTACAAAAATTCAAATGCAATGTCAATCGTCATCCTTTGTCAACTTGAATCCTGTTCATTTTTTGTTCTTTCCGCAATCCTCTGTATTCGCAGTCTTCTCATTCTCTTTTACTTTCCCTCCCCATAACCCCATTCTTGCCTGCTTGGGATGAAATGATTTAAAAAAAACAAAAAAAAAACAAAAAAACTTTTGATCAGACCTCGTACCTTTTATTGTCATGAAGGAGTAATGTTTTTGTCAGTTTCATTCACTCTATTGCCTTTCATATTCAGTAATCCGTTTGCATCTTAGTGGCTTTATTGCCTTTTTTGGGGTGAAATGATTAAGAAAAAAAAAACCCCAAAAAAACAAACATTATTATTATAGACATCATTTTTAATGGGTGCATGTGTTTGAGTTTCTGTCCCTATTTTTATTTTCTTAAACAGTGCAATTAATATCAACTGACCTATATCGAGAAGTCCTACTAAAGAACAAAATGTGCCTCCTGAGAGGAATCCACTGTGTATCCCCTTTTATCATCAGGGAAACCACTCCTATAGTGCTAGAATGTTTTTAACAATTTGACAATGGGAGACCATCTTGATAAAGCAAAATGGTCAAATTGATAATGGCACACTTCAGCTATGGGAGTGGTTTTTCAAAAAAGCAGCTACTCTGGCTCCAACTCCATTAAAAAAAAGAGCGGCTTTTTTTCAGTACTCCATAGTTAAAATATACCTTCTTTCATAAACATTGTACATTTTTGCAATTAATAAGCTGGGTATGAGATATTTCAGTACTTGAATTTAATAAGAACTAACACTTAGCCTGTCAGCATACACTTAACCCATAAAAACATACTGAAGTTGCCCCAATGTACTTCCAGATTTCCTTATGCGGCATATGTCATTCCAAATTCCAAAAGAATTACCTCAACAAACAGCAAATTTAGTTTTCCAATTTTTATTTTATAATAAACTGGAGTTTAACTTTAGTAATAGCTGTTTTTCAAAATTTCCATCTTTCAAGCTGTGACGGTTTTTTCAAAATATTTAGTGGTCGAATACTGTTTAAAATTTGGCAATGGAAGACCATCTTAATGAAGTTAAATGGTCAAATTGATAATGGCACAATTCGGCTATGGGAGTGGTTTTCCTGATGTAAAATGAGGGTACAGGTATGATTTCTGTCAGGAGGTGCATTTTTCTCTCACTTGAAGCTATTTGATATTAATCTCATGTTTAAGGAAAATAGTAATAAGAAATAAATAAAAAATCCATTTAAAAATATATTTTATTACTTAAACATTATTTATTATTGGATATCCACATTTTAGTAGACAGTTTGTTTATTTATTAAACTGTATATTACGAAATGGACAGAGTCCGACAATTTATTTATTGAAGACATTTTTATGTTTAACGTTCTTTTTATAGATACAAGTATTTAAGTAAATGCTCTGTTTATAATAAACAGTATTAAATAACATTTACCGGCCTGAATGTCCGAGAAATTTTCATAGAAAATATTCGTCCTTGGACAGGATTCGAACCTGCATCCTATACAGATATATGTCATTTGTTTACATTCGATAC
This sequence comes from Acanthosepion lycidas, assembly GCA_963932145.1. NCBI lineage: Eukaryota > Metazoa > Mollusca > Cephalopoda > Sepiida > Sepiidae > Acanthosepion > Acanthosepion lycidas. The sequence goes on along the minus strand of OZ010597.1, from coordinate 80,977,023 downwards.
ACCAATGAGCAGTTATGAATGTACGAGATTCATAGAAGATTGAAGTTTATAAGCAGTAAATTCGACCTTGTCTACCGAACGATCTTTGGTGGCCGATTGGTTAGACACGTCAGCGTAAATGACGGTTCCGTATAGGATGCAGGTTCGAATCCTGTCCAAGGACGAATATTTTCTATGAAAATTTCTTGGACATTCAGGCCGGTAAATGTTATTTAATACTGTTTATTATAAACAGAGCATTTACTTAAATACTTGTATCTATAAAAAGAACGTTAAACATAAAAAATGTCTTTATTAAACTGTATAATACTTTTTCATCTACTAACCTAAATATTTGAGAAATCTTAAAGAAAAATATGAACTCTCCAACAGGATTTGAGCTTGTGTCCACTTTGTCAGGAGAAACTGTTGTTAGATCTGACATGGAGTGTGTCAATGATCAAGTAAAGTTGAATAGTACCTTATAAATGCAAATCTTTGTCAGATTTTTGAAACATTCATAGCTGCTCAGTTTCATATTCTAACATAAAGCAATTCCTAGAGAAGTGATGGAGCGATATCACCACTCATCATTTGTTAGAAAACTTTTATCAAATTGCTTGGAAAAATCATACAGTAGAGATTGATGAAACATTGATATGTAGAAGAGAAAACAATCATGGGAGAGTGACACAAAAAGAATGGTTTTTGGAGGATAGATGGAGAAGAAAAAACTGATATTTTGTAATTTTTTTTACTGACCATTATTCAAAAACACTTCTCCCTTTGATAAAAACAAATATATGCCTGACAATTGCATCTAGCATGAAACAGCCTGTTGCCTCTGAGAGTTGACTTCATTGATCAGTTTTATATTTACATATGCTCTATCCCTGATATTGAGCACTTTATCCCATAAATATAGCACACCTTAAAACTATATTTCTTTATATATATAATATAATATATAACCTGGAACTAAAACTTATTCTGAGGAGAGAAAATTTAGATGTTGATCCAGCAGATATTCATTCCACAGTAAACTATCAAGAAAACCTTTTGCATCCTTCAACAGGCATTCTATAACAAATATGGTGGAATCCCTTCTTGATGAAATCTCATGGCAAGAAAAATATGGGAAGACAGCTGAACAGTTTTGAAAAGATTTTTCTTCACCTTTTACAATAGTAGAAGGTTTAGAATTAAATAATGTTATTTAGAATTCTTTCTTTCTTTTTTTTTTAATCAATTCACTCCAACTAAGGTGATAATGCCACTAACATTCAATGGGTTATTGGGAGCAAAAAAGAATGAGTAAACTTTAGAAAGAACAGGAAAACTAATCCTGAACAGTAAACAATATATAAACGTTTACTCCTGTTCAAAACAACCAAGGACGAGGGGAAACTGGATGATAGGCAAACCTATCTACTAAATTAACTATTTACTCTTATATTCCAGTTGTTTTTTTTTTATATATAAAAATTGAAAAGTTTAGAAACTAATAATTACAAGTATTAATGTTAAACTAAACATGCATGTGTGGGTCCACTTTTGTATGATAGTACTAAATATGTTCTAGATTGATACTTGTGTAAAAGGTATTTGTTCTGGTTGTATATTAAGTTGGGATATTGGATTATAATTAAAATCCAATTAGTTTTGTATTAATTAATTTTGTAATAATTTGTATTAATTATTAAAAATGGTTGAAAAGGAAGGACATCAAGAAATGGTCAGTAATTCAAGTACTATTAACTCTTAATTAAAATTAGAAAATCTTTTTCTCTCTTTTTGTTAAGATTGGATAATCAATTTGAAAGAGATTTTTAAAATACAGATCAAATTAAGTTTTAAATATTTCCTCACTTTATATCTGCTTCCTTTCTTCAGTTTGTGAAAAAAATATTTTGATTTTTTTTTTTTTTTTTTTTTTTTTGAATTAAAAGTCAGTTCAAAATAAAGTTCTAATTATATCAAAGTTTTAATAGAAAATTTAAAAATAATTTTTTCTATTTTGTTTTGACCGTAAAAATTATATTTATGGACAAAAAACTATAATTAAATTACGACAAGCAATTTAATTTTGGCAATGTTCTTCAGTACAATTCAGTTAATCAAAAATAGAAAGAAGATTTAGTTGAGATGAATCATGTGGTCACAATATTATAGCTACATCAAACTTATAAAGAACCTCAGAGCTCCCACTTCTCTCTCTCTCTCTCTCTCTCTCTCTCATATATATATATATATATATATATATATATATATATATATATTAATTTCGATTATAGTTGCTGTTCAACTTATAATTACATGAATCATTCATACAAAAAACAAATATAGAGGTTAATGATTTAATGTTGTCCTCTTATTACCGAGAAGTTTCACCTAAATGAATCCTCAGGGTAAAGCTGGCTTTACCCTGAAGATCTGTTTAGGTGAAACCTAGGTAGGTTTGCTTGGCTCCTTAGGATTATCAAAGGTTTTGCTCTACTTAGTATATTGAGCACTTTACATAGTTGTCTTTTTACTCGTTTTGGGTTAAACACTGGATGATTGTTTTCACCTTGTTTTAATGTTCTTGGCTCTTTCTTTTATTTCCCCATTGAGTGAAATTGGGTAAACAGAACCATTGAAGAGCTGTGAGTGGTTGTGCTAACACAGTCACAAGTTATCATGTTGAGGGTTTGAGCATGTACGCCTTGTTCAGATTGTTAATCTGACTAGATAACATGCTCTCTCCCAGAAACTGTAACTAATGTCTGCTCAACGTAGTTGCAGTATAAACCACAGTTTGGCTCTGTGAGTGTTGAATAAATACAAATGTACCTGAGCAGGTGTCTGCCTTAATTGCTGATCAATGACAATTTCTTTTTTGATTTTCTGTCTCACATTATATATATATACACACATGTATATATGGGAAATTTCATTTCCCATATATACATGTGTATAAACCTACTTCATGTATAGTGCAACCCCTGAATTTTTTTGTGTAAGGCCTGATTTTTTTTTATATAACTTATGTATAATGTGACCTCAGCTTCAGAACAATACTAGTAGGCCTACTTTAGTCAAATATTGCATTACTAGGCATCATCATAGACATATTTGTGGCCAAAAACCATCTTCATTCTTTTTTTATATAAAGCTATCCCAAAATGGCGGGAAAAACCGCTTACTATAAAAATATTTAATATAAAGATTTAGATACCATGCTTTTGTTTTGTTTTTGAGGATGCATAGTAGATTGAGGAATTGGAGAGCCGAGTTTGAATTCCAGTCAAGTCCATTACATTCACTTACATGCTAATACCCTTGGGAAAAGTATGAATCCTCTTTCCCTCACAGCTGTGGGTAAATAGCAGGACAGACCGGGTTCTATAGCCTTCAATGGCAACTGGTCTACCGCAGAAAGAAACAGCAACCTACAGTGGGAAAAAATCAATTGTATTGAAAGATACATGATCTCAGCGTGTATCACATATGGCACATAAATGTTTAACTTTTGTTTTCATTCACGCTTGACTTATCTGTACAGTTAAGGGTAGCCAAAGGTACCATGACAATGTAGGCCTTCCAGGTACATTATGGTAACCAAAAATGCAAGAATTTTAACCTCTCCAGAAAAAAATTACCTGTGAATAAAACAACTGGTCACCAAAAATGCCTGATTTTTAACCGCTTCAAAAAAATTACCTGTGTATAGTGCAACTGCCTATTTTTTGTGCAAAAAAAGTGATAAAAAACACTCACACTACACATGAGTATATACAGTATTTGATATTTATTTTATGTTTTGTTGTCAGAATTTATTGTTTAGTGATGTTTTAAAATCAACTCCTGTATTTATACTATTTTTTTTTCTTTTTCAGGTAAGTAAAATTATTTACAATGGAATTGGACAGAACCTCATATATTAAAAAAAACAAAAAACATGGCAACCTTGAAAATCTTGGATGAATGTGAAATTAACATTTTTACGGTCAGTGTCTATATGTTGTAAAAAGTTTGTTCAACTTTTCCATGCTAATTTTTTGTTAGAGAATTATCATTATTGTATACTTTGCTATTTAGACCAACAGGATCATCCTGACTGTCATATCCACAATGTTTCAGCCTTTCTACTCTCCTTCTTCAGGTGTTTGTTTTCTTACCCAGTAAACATCTTGTAATTTCAAATTGGGAATTTTAAACACTTTATTCAATACACAAGCATAGATTATTTTCAATATCTGGGTCTGGAAGTACTGAAAAGTTATGTACTTTAATTTGGGTCTCAAAGTACTGAAAAGTTACATACTCAAATTTAGTAGAAGAAACAGATATATAACACAGAACTGAATAAGACTGAATATTTTTATTCACAATAATGTTCACCCTGTACAAGGCCCAAAAACCTTACAGTCAAAATATGAGTGGGGAAAATAACAGCACCAGAGACAAAAAATGTCTAAAGAATTAGCCAAAAATGCTTGGGGCAATAAAAATTATGGACAATTTTTATATTCCTTAACTCCTACAAAATGGAAAACAGTTATGATGTTGGAAAAACTCAATAAAAAATTAATTCAATCTTCTTTGCCAGCCCTTTTTAATGAAAGATGTTTGAAAGAAAGGTTGCTGCCTATATATATATATATATATATAAATCAGTGTAAGCATTAATTTGGTTGATGTCTATTATGAATTGAGAAAATATTAAAATGTTTTTCTAATAATTTTTCATATATAAATACCTTATAAGATATAAACAAGCCTGTTATAAAAAATTAATTCAGTCTTCCTTGTCAGCCATATTCAATGAAAAATATTTGAAAGAATGATTGTTGCCAAAATATACAATAATTAATTATGTGCATGTGTGTGTATATATATATATATATATACACACACACACATAAAGTATGTATGTGTGATTAAAAACTGATATTTTCTTATTGATTTTTTTTATTACTTTTTCAATATTTCTAATAATTTATTTGGTTTCTGGTTCATATTTCTAAATAAAGTTTCTCACGACTAAACACATTTGCTTAACACTAAACATTTTCAAAGACTTTTGTTGTTCGTTAGATCATCAGTTGAATTTAACAAATATTACATGGTTGCCTTTAACCCAAAAAGTTGCTGCCCTGTTGTGCATGTGTGTATGTATATATTGTTATACACAGACAGTTTTTCTGTATCACAGCTCGTCAGTGTGGCTAAACATCCGGTTGCCTCTAGCTAGGATCAAAACCTAGCTGAATTGGCATTAGTCAGAGAATCTACCCCTAAACCGTTGGTACATGACAGGGATGAAGGTGAATTTAAGTGTATTTATTTTTAGATAAACATACTAGTGACTGAGAGAATCAGAGAGTATTGCATTAGTAGCAGTTATAGTCACTGTTTACAAACTCACACTTTCTCTCAAGAGAGCTCAACCAAAATAATTTTTCATGAGGATATATAGTGTCTACAGACAGACTGTATCACAGCTCATCAGTGTGGCTAGATGTCCAGTTGACTCTAGCTCGGATGGAAACCCGGCTGAATTGGCATCAGTTGGAGAATCTACTCCTAAGTCATTGGTGCATGGCAGGGATATATATATATGTGTATGTTTAATCAGTATCACCCCCAAGCAAGGCAGTAACACAAGGGGTTACAGGGTGTGGAAGAATTAGGAACAGAAACATTAATAATGAGCAGAAAGAGAAAAGAATAATCAGGAGGACAGTAGATAGCAATTGACATAGCATTTAAATTTTTACAGATTAAAGTTGGCCAGAAAGCATGGGGCTGGGAGGTAGTTTCACAAGCGATAAGTGTGAGAAAAGAAACTTCTTTTTCTCCAGTTAAAGATAGATGTTGTTGTTTTGGACATCAGCTGCCACTTTGACCTTGTCAGACTGATAACCCTTACTATCTAGGCAGGAGTAAATGGTTATGTCATGAGTATAGATCTCAAGTTTAAAGCTGATGATATCAGGAAGGTAATTAATGAAAATTAAAAATAGAGTAAGACCAAGAAGCTCAGTGGGGGGGACATCTGTCTTAGTTTGAAAGGATCCAAATGAGTGGCCATTCAGGATAACTCTCATTTCACAATTTCCATCCTGAGTATGACGATAAACTACATCCGCATCCTGGGTAAGACAATAAACTACATCTAACAGTAAGGCCTCTGATCAGGAGATTTTGAGGAGTTTGGAACTATCTCTTAATTGCTGGTGTTCCTAGGTCCACCCTGACCTGAGTGGTAGCACCTTTAGGGTCCTAGCTATGGCCAAATAGTTAACCCCCAAACTGGGGTCAAAACACTATGAAAGTATAAAAATAGGTTTTAATACCAGAAATATTTTAATCAAAAATTATTACCAGAAATACATTTTTGAAAAAAGAGAATATTACCAGCAATAAAAATCTTGTCGGCATTAAATAACCCATTGAGATTGATATGCCGTAAAACAAAACAAACCAAACCATTTCACGATTTGATAGGGAAGACTGGATCAGCTCAAAAAGTGTCTGGAGACACCGTCATTTTTCAACTTGTGGAGGAGACATGTATGCCAGACCCTGTCAAAGACTTTCAAGATGTCCATTGGTACAGCCTAGGCTTCACTGTTTTCATTTAGAGCATGATAGGCTCTTTCTGCAATTATCATCAGTACATCAGCAGTTGACCTTGAGAAATGAAAGCCATATTGCTTGTCTGAGAAAAGGCCCTGTGATGAACCAATTCAACATTGATCAGAACCTCTAGGAATTTCCCAGAAAGAGGTAAAAGGCTAATAGGCTGATAGTTGGAATGATTGGATGGCTCACCAGAGTTCTTAAAAACTGGAACAACAGACAATGACTTCCAGCAGACAGGAAAGCAGGGGGCAGTGAGGCAATTATTATACAGTTTAGAGAGAACAGAAGCCAGTTCAAGAGCACGCTTCTTAATGACTATTACAGGGATACCATTGGATTCACATGCTTTGTGGGGATCTAGGTTAGATATATATATATATATATATATGTTAGTTTGGTGCAAAAATAATGACGTAATAATGTCGTTTTTTGATGTATTTTTTAATGTCAAAAAACGACATTATTACGTCATTATTTTTGCACCAACCTAATATATATTCTAGGGAAAAAACTATGATAAATTGAAAAAGTTTTGATGTGACAAATTTAGTTCTTTTAGAATTCATCAGACAAAAGTGATGTTTACATTGATACGACTACACATGCACATAAAGGATAGCAGGTAACTGAGAATTTCAAATGTGTGCATTTGTCAATGTGTTCATGCAGTATGTGTGTGCATGTATGTCGAAACACCAGTTCTTGTATGATCACTGAAGTTAAGCAACATTGAGATAGGTGACCACTTGGAAATATTAGGTGCTGTAAGGTTGGACATACAAGTGGTGTAATGGATAACAGCTCGTAATTGGAAATTGGAGAGCAGAGTTCCAATTTCAGTTGAGTTCATCATATTCACTTATGCACTTATACCATGGGAAAGGTATGAATTCATGTCTTTTTTTCTCCAGTTATAGTTAATTAGTAGAACTTGCATCAGGAAATCATTATCTCCAACAAAAAAGAAATTCTTACAATCTAAAAATGTTTTCTGGCTTTAAATAACCTGCAATATGTTGATGAGCTGTAAAAAACAAATCACTTAATCGAAACTCTGCGTGTGTGAGATATGTACATATGTAAAGATATATACTTATACACTCGCATTTTGTGAACAGCTGTAAATTATTTTAATGCCCTTAGAGAATACATATCCTCTGCTTTAGGTCATTATTGTACGAATAGCCGACAAGTAATGAATAGTTAATAATATTATTGATCTCTCTCTTATCAGAATTGTCATTATTAATCAAGGGAAGGAGAAGCGTGTTCTACATCAGTACTACTGCTGCTTACATGTTATAGTCAGTTTCTTCTGACTTGTAATAAATGTCTGGAATCCATTTCCTTCTATCAATATGAACTTAGGTCAAACAATCCAACAACATGTGTCTCCTACAATTCTCTCTGTTGCTTCTTTAAGCATTTTTATAGATTGGGTGACAGTTAAAATTTACATATGTTAAAAGAGATTCTCATGAATGTCTCTCTGACTCTGAGATCTATCTGCTTTAAATATACGTCTCATGAATTCGCCATTTTCTTTTTTGTAATATTTTACATGCGAGATATGTCTGAATCCGTTTTTGTCCTGGAGTTAAGCCAGTTTCTCTCATGTTACACATGTTTTTTGTACAGGTTTCAAACACTCATAAATTTTGGGTGCCGGTGTGTCCTAGAGTCAGAAGCACACCCTGATATCTGCAGCAAAGGATAAGGAATCCAGAATTTAACACTTACCTGGATGTGCTGATCTATCTTGGAGAAAATAGGAAATTGGCAAATGTACTGGAACTAAATGATTAAAAAGACGTTGGCAGCAATTTCTCATGGGTGTCTCAATTTTGGATTTGATCAGATATTCTACATTACAAACTGAGCTAAACGCTACCCCCCAACGCATAATAAAGTTACATCACAAAGCCAATCATATTTAATATATTTTAACTTCAAGATGATTTCTTTTGTCAGAATAAATTATGTTCATATCAGAAAACGATCTTTCAGTCACTGCAGAATTTACAGCAATGATATTAATTATATTTTTAGCTATTATATATCGGCTATTGATATATAAGATTATTTTCAGATAATCCAACAACCAATTCACTAATGTTTTATAATTTTAAGAATTGGTAGGATGCCATCACACTTGTTGATGTGAACAAAAGATAAGATACATCAGCAGGTTGATCTAAGAGATCCAATAGCACATCCGAATAACGGCAATAAAGATGGTGACAGGATTGACTGATATTCATTGAGGAGATGCCCTATCAACATTCAGGGTCAGTACTAGCATTGCTGGTAGCCCGGGCAAGCTGAGCTTTAGCATCCTTACAAGTATAATTTTTTTAAATTAAAAACTGAAAATTTAGAATAACACCCGATCGTTCATTTTTCTGTTCAGGTGTTTGATCACAACTCTATAACAGAAAGAATTAATAATCAAATTCTTCAAAATTTTATTCCACTCAAGAAATTTAATATTTTTGTTTTTTTTTTATTTCATTTTATTTATTATTTTTCAATTTTTTTCCTTTTTGTTTGGAAGATACCAAATATATGACATGGAGGCATGATGGCGCTCTGGGCAACTTCCTGAGTTTCCAGTACATTGAGCCAGCCCTGCCTACTACAGTCGGGATGATAGAGTTGTTGCAAACTCCAGATTCCTTTCATTAGCTGCATAATATATGCTTTGTCGTGTGATTTTCAGAGTTTTCCATTTCCTAGATTGGTTGCCAATCAAGACTAAAGATACAAGTCTGCTCTGCTATTTTAAGCCATAAGGGGTAAATGGTTGAGAAGTTACCTTTCAAAAAAAAAAATGAATATAACAAAATTCTACTGGAAAGAAAATGGATATAAAAAAATTCTATTGAAATTTGGACTCGGTGCACCGATTCTTATTTTGATCTACTAATGAATACACCACATTTATGAAAGTAATTTTATTGGATAGTTTTGTGCAGCATTGCAAGATGTTTCAAAATCAAAATATTAACTTTGTACTTGAGTCATGTTCTTCAACAACCTTGTCAGATTGTGACTCTCATATGTATGCCATGCATGACGTCCAACAAATTTAGAAACGACTAAACTCTCAGCTATATACAACTATTTTCTCACATCAACGATGAAAATAACTTCAAGCAAATGAATACATTATGCCTTAAAGAAGACAATCATTCATCTGACCCTATTAATTAATGTTACAGAATTACAGAGAAAGCACTTTACCAAATATCAAGAAACAAATCCCCAGAAAATTTCCAACAGCAGCAACAAATAAAATGTGTAATACATATAACTATGGAAAATGATGATAAGATCAAAAGATGTTGACTGGAAAGAGTGATAATAATGGAGTTTTAAGTGAGATATTATTTCTATTTCAACTGGCAGTTACCGTATTTAATGGCAAATACGATGCACTATATTTTACTAAAAATATCTTTTAAAAATCCGCTGCATCTTATATGCCATATGTATGTTTAAAATTCATGATCGTCGGACAAAATTAGCTACCTGGCAACTCCTATTAGCTTAGACTTCAGAGTAACTTTAATATACCTATTGTCATTATTTAAAAGGCTGTTATGCAGATTAAAAGTGTTATCATTGATAATATTCATTATATTAATTTCATCACTTTTAATATTAGTACGTTGTTTCACTAAAATGATATCTAATAAATTCAAATTATATATTTGTAAAATATATTTGTTTCATTAATATCTTTCTTGCTATAACTCCCTGTTGCATTGGTATAAATACAATCATAATTTTTATACCCTAATTATTCCGCTAAGACGTTTACAAAATGTAGTTTGTACAGATCATATAAAGGAAAATTTTTGATTGAATTTTAATGGTAACTGTACTGTTTTGCTCAATTGTAATAATTGCTTGATTTTTATTTTCTTACCCTTAGATATAATAAAGTTTTTATAGGCTCATGTTCTTTTTTCCTACTATTTTTTGTTTAATTGTAATCATGGCTTGTTTAACCAAAATGATACCAGATAAATATAGCTTAGGCTGTACCATTTACTAATAATTTTATTAATTACTAATTTTTTCTTGATTTGCCCTGCTGAAATTGGGGTGCCTCTTATATGCCATCAAGTACAGTAACTGTTTAGTCAGTGAATGCCAAATGTTATTTTATTCTTTCTGTAAATGATACTTCCATCAATACTAGAAAGAGTGATAACAGTGGTTCTTGAGAAACCAATATTCCTGACTGTCCTGGGTATGATGATGAACTACATCTGTGTCTTGGGTAAGATGATAAACTATGTCCAACAGCAAGGCCTCTGATCAGGAGGTTTTGAGGAGCGTGGAACCACCTCTTAATTGCTGATGTTCCCAGGTCCACCCTGACCTGGACTGGTAGCACTTGTTAGGGTCCTAGTATGGGCAAATAGTTAACCCCGAAACTGAGGTAAAAAGCATTATAAAAGCATAAAAATAGGTTTTAATACCAGAAATACCTTGTAAGAAATTATTACCAGAAATAAATTACAAGCAATACTTGTTTTAAAATAATATTCTCAGCTATACATTTTTGAGGAAAAAAAATAAATTGCCAGAAATAGATTTTTGACAAAACAAAATATTACCAGGAAAAAAAGTTGTCAGCAGTAAATAACCCATTGATGTTGATATGCCGTAAAACACAACAAACCAAACCAAAGCAGACCATTTTTCTGAAAAACTGTTTTTAAGCAAAAGATTTTATAAATTTCAACCAATGGCAATGGTTACTCTTCAGTTGATGAATACTCAATATTTCCTGTATGGAGACAGTTAATCTCAGCATTAGCATTACTATATTTGAATATTGATAGCATCCTTCGGTATAAAAAGAGAACGACAAGATCATTGGTGAGTGCGAAATAAGTCTTTGATATATTTGAGTTTTACAGACTTGGGAGAATGGCTGTCAGTTTTTTTTATATTTTCTACTAAATAGTTTTGCAGAGCATTGTTATTTTTGCAAATTGGATCCTGTCACTATGACTTGATGAATGTTGTTTTGTGCTAATTGGTCACTCCATTCAAAGTACCAAATAACAAAAGCTGCATCAGTTGAAGAATTTCAACAACTAAAATGGATAGCACACGGAACTAAAAAGAAAAATAACGAGATAATTGTTGACTTTCCACACAACCTTAAACAAAGGGTTAGAAAGAAAATTCCTATCAATACTGGAAAGATTGATAATAATGGAGTAGAGAAAACTGTTTTAAGAGAAAGATTGTTTCTATTTCATCTGGCAGTTAACTACTTGGTCAATGAATGCCAAATGTTTACTGCATGAAAATGGTTAATCTCACCACTACATTAGAATATTGGTAGCATCCTTTGATATAAAAAGAGAAGGACATGGTCATTGGTAAGAGCATAATAAATCTTGAAGTGGTGGATTTAAGAAGAATGACTGTCAGTGTTTTTCTTCTTCTTTTTCTACTAAATAGTTTTGCAGACCATTGTTATTTTCGCAACTTGGATCCTGACTCTGTGACTCCAAAGATGGATTCAGGCTGCAGAGATGAAATACCAGACATTTGCTTGGTATTTCCAACAACAACCGTACCATGAATAAAATGATACACAGAAGAGTCATTAGGTAAATCGCAATAAAGAAGAGGAATCTGAAGTGATATTGCCAGAAAACCAGATTGGGAGACCTCCCCAATACCATCCTGCAAGGAATGGTACAAGGAGGAAAATGAAAGATACACGAAAGAATGGGATGGTCAGACAATGTTGACATAAGGACTAGCAAAAGTTTGGCCCAGACCCAAGCACTGGCCAATGACCAGATCAAGTAGAGGGTCTCTTATTGGGCAAGCCACTATGTAGCACCCCTACAACCCTATGTACACCTGGAAGGTGATTCTTTTGTTTATATATATATATATATATATATATATATATATATATATATATATATATATATAAATGTGTGTGTGTCTGTAAACATTTCAGATAGAGTATATCTGTAAAAATATAATATGAATAAAGACAAAAGGAAAACTTATCTTAGCATTTGCTTTGATAAAGTCCCTCACAAGCCAAAACGCATCAGCCAAAATAAGTTTTCCTTTCACATTTATTCATTATTTATTCCCCTGGTCATTTTTTTAAATTGACCCCAAAAGTAGTTGTT
>OZ010597.1:80900588-80950588 GCA_963932145.1 Acanthosepion lycidas | reverse complement strand
AATGACTACACTATAGGTAGTAACTACCTATAAGTATCTGTAAGTCAACAGGCTACAGAGTCTAGCTGAAGTCTTTTTCAGCCGTGCTGATCAAACTCTGCCTTCGGGCAGAGAGGAACCCGGATGAGGTAGGCAAACTTGATCCCATTTATACAGGGTCTACAGGGATTTTTGGCCGAGCCTATGGGCTTGGGAACCCCACATTAAATTTGGCTTTGTGCCACATGTGACTGCATGGGGCAGTTGCTAGATACTCTAGCTGGGATCTGTTGAGTATGACTCAGACTTATGCAAGAACTCCCAACCTTCCAATAGTAGCACTCACTACTGGATTGACTTGCAACAACCTTGTGCATAACTGTTACCTTTATTCTTATTGTATTGGTTTTACAATAAACCTTTACTCATTTTATCCACCATGTTGTTCAAGCATATATTCCTATTAGCACGGAATATAACAATGAGATTTGCTCAAGAATAACATGTCCATGACCATTATTAATTGTCCGTCATATTTGACAAAGACATGAGAAGGAATTTCTTCTAGACTTGGTGGTTTGGATCTTATGACAACCATATCTCCAGGATGATGGTCGCTGGTAACTGGCCAGTCTTCATATTTTGATTGTTTCTACTACAATATAAAGCATTTAACTCAATGTATGATATTCAACAGCCAGCAGTTCCTTGTTGTTTACATTGATCTGCATGACTTTCAGATCCCCTCTTAATGCAGTCTTTATAGTGGAGTCTTTGACCATCTTGCCATCACTTCCATCACACAGGAGTTTGATTCTTCCATTTACTCATCGTCTGTTGTATTAGATTATAGTGCCAAACTGTCATTGAGCACCAATAGCAATACTTCTTGGCTTGACTAACGCCAGATCCTATACAAAGCCGAAGCAATACAATTGGACAAATGCCTCACAGTAGCACCCTAACTGTAATGGATACTGCCAACTGTTGGTTCCTTTTTGATTTTTTTTACTAATGTTCACCAAATACAAGGCCCAAGTGCCACTCAAGGTAGAGGCTTACTATGTGGAGTTGTATTAGTGTAAGAATGAGCAAGATAACAGGAATGATAGATAAGGAGGTTAAGATTTAATTGGCAAATAAAATTTCAGAGTTCAGGCTGTGATATTAGGATTATAGAGATGAAGTAGACTTTAGAAGGAACCAGAAACCCAATTCTAAGCAGGAAACAAAGGATGAACCTCTACTCCTATTCAAAAGATCTGCAAAGTGAGTGAACCAGACAATAGGGAAACCAATCTACTGATATTGGGAGAGGAAAATAATAATGATTACTGAAGAAAATTTCAATTTTCAGACAGAGATGTTAGAAATACACAGTTGAAGGAGCCAGAAACCCAATCCTAAACTGGAAACAAGGGATGAACCTCTACTCCTGTTCAAAAGACCCGGGAGGAGTGAAAACCAGACGATAGGCAAACCTATTTATTATTGAAGAGAAAAAAATAGTAAATAAAATTTCAGAGTTCCAGCGGAGACATTAGAGGTATAGAGTTGAGAGCTTAAAAGGGACCAGAAACCCAATCCTAAACAGGAAACAAGGGATATAACTCTACTCCTGTTCAAAAGATCAGGAAAGAGTGTGAATTAGATGATAAACAAACCTATCTGCCTCTGTTGGAGGAGGAAAAAAAAATGTTCAGGGTGGAGATGTCAGAAGTACGGAAGTGAAAGAACTGGAAACTTAATCCTAAACAGGAAACAAGATAAACCTTTATTGCTGTTAAAAAATCAGGGAGGAGTACAAACCAGATGATAGGCAAACCTATCTACTCCTACTATACTGGAGAACTCTTCTGCCTTACCAAAGGGAGCATTGCTGATGAAAACAGTGCTTAGAAACTGCAATCCACCAGCCAGCTGCCACTGGCTTTACCTTATCTGTGCCATGGGAAGCTTAGGGGTTGGCAAGACTTGCTCACAGTCTCGTCCCAACTTAGTGGAGGGAAAGTGTTAGTTTACTTAACCATTGGTGAGCTGCAATGAAAAGATCAGTCATACCCTGCTGGCCCAAGCAGTCCCAAATTGTGTAATAACAATACCTCTACAAATTTAGAGAGAATTCACTTTGCAATTTTAACTGTAACATTTATATGGTGAATGCTTGGTGGACAGACAGATACTATTCTTGATAGCATTGCCCTACAGTTTATGTCTTGCAAATTGTTCAAGGTTGTATAAATGAAAAAGGAAGAAAAAATATGGCGCAATTTGTTTAACATCTTAGCATCAACTAAAAAAATATAAAACGCCACCAGAAATTCAATCTTAGAATTAGGATTTTATTTATGGTTTTTCTTGTATTATCAAAAGTAACATTATTTTTATTTTTTACGGTCGTACAAGCTGACAATGTAAAAATTTATTCCTTCAGGCTGTCACTTTGAATTTCATAAAGAATGGTTGAGATTTCAAGATTAAATTGTTTATATTTCGTTTCTTGAATGAATTTTTTTTTTCTCAAAGACGGAAGCAATAAACAAAAATTTCAGTATAAAAAAAGAAAAACATTTTACAATATTTCTATCAGATTGTTATTTTACCAGTGGCTTCTTCGACTGGAAAATGTCATTGAAAATTATTCCTTATTCTCTGTTCTTTATCCATCTTTATCCAGTTCTCATACAATCACCAAAGTTAAGCACTGTCAAGCCTGGTCAGTACTTAGATGGGTGACTGCTTGGGAATACCAGGTGTTGTAAGCTTGCATAGTATAATGCAGTGGTTCCCAAACTTTTTTTCTCTGGGCCACATTCGGATTTGAAGTCGGAACATTATTATTGATAACTCTCTTCTCCAATTTGCAGACCATAGTTCCTATATAATATTTGATATAATGCAAAAATATCCCAATGATAAAATTGGTCAATAATTATTTATAACTATTTATACTGGGACTCATGCATGCAATTACAAGTAATCCATAATAATATCTTAAATTTTGAAATCATATTTATTTTTGGCATATGAATTTTTTGAATCTGTTTCTAAATTTTTGTCTTTTAATCATTCCGCCTCACCTGCTATCTTCTTCCGCTGCACCTATGCAGAGGAAGAAGATAGCAGGTGGGGCTGCACCATTCGGAAACCACTGGTATAATGTATAGGGTTATGGATAATGGCTCAAAGTTGGTCATTAGGGAGCCGAGTTCCAATTCCTGTCAGGATTGTTATATTCACAAATACCCTTTGGAAAGGAATGAATCCACTTCTTTTCCCTCAAGATATAGGTTAATTAGTAGAATCTGTATCAGTAAATCATTATTTGTCTATATTTCTGAGATGAGGTATTATGTCCAGTATTTACATTATTCAAACTATTGTCCACATCTTTGTTGCCATATTTATTACAACGTTTTGGCCATTGTACGCTCCGGCCTTCTTCAGGTTGGAATGTCAAACTGAACCCTTTATTTTGCTCACTGGGGTAGACTGTTCTAGTTCCATGTGTCATGTTTAATGGATGTCAGTTATCTCCTGTTAATTTCCCTCTGAAAGTTCTCCACTGCCTTAACCGGGTATTGAACTCACACTCTTTGGGTCCTATCACTGGATCTAACCAACGCTTTTATCCACTATGCCATGTGTCCTTACACTCTAAAAATATTTTCTGGCTTTAAATAACCTGAAAAGGGTTGATAGCTGTAAAAAATCAATCAATCCCATGTCCTTCTGTAAGTAAAAGGTATGATTGCTAATTGCTGTATGTGGATAAAAAAACACATCATGTCCACACAAACAAGTATATACACAAAAGCTGAGTATCATCTACCATGTATTCAATTGTGAAAGCAGAATAACATATTTTTATGACTTCAAAGCTCCCTAGAAAATCAAACAAATTAAATCTATCTTTATCTTTCTGTTCATATCTACCTTCTAATTTTTTAGCTGTTACTAAATGCTTCATGTTCAAGTTGAGCTTGATTATGGAGATATATTTATATACTAAGTTGCATATGCTGTTAGAAAAGGATTGATAGCTGTAAAAAATCAAACCTAACTGCCTGTATATGTCAAAAGAAAAAATAAATTAAAGTTTCACCCACATTAAAAAATCAATGGGATAAAGGAGTGCTAATACTCAACACAGTAAGCCAGTTTGTCTATGTCCTTCTTTCGTTTCCACCCCTCCTTCTTTTCTTTTCATCTGCTACATCTTTTCTTCTATATGCAGCATCCATTCAGGATATGGCCGATCTTGGCTTTCCAAAACTTCTGTTATCTGTTTTTCCCTATTCCACCGTTTATTCTCTTAAGGTAGGTGGCTCGCTGCCTTACTTCCTCTCTTGCTCTCAATATGTCCATAAGGGTTAATTTTCCCATTCCCTCCTTCCTAATTATGTTTGTTTTGTTTTATGTTTTATTTTGTTTTACGGCATATCAACCTCAATGGGATATTTAATGCTGACAAGATTTTTTGGATAGATTCATATGAATAGAATATGTATTCTTTGTATGAAATCAGTTTTGTTTTGTTTAAAAATGTATTGCTTGGTAATAACTGTTTTTTTTTTTTGTTTTTTTTTTCAAAAATGTTTGCTGGTAATAATATTTTTTTTTACAAAGTATTTTTGTACATTATTTACATTATTTGGACTATTGTCCTCATCTTTGTCGCCATATTTATTACAACATTTTGGCCGTTGTATGCTCCGGCCTTCTTCAGGTGGTTGGAATGTCAAACTGAACCCTTTATTTCACTCACTGGGGTAGAATGTTCTAGTTCCACGTGCCATGTTTAACGGATATCAGTTATTAGTTATCTCCTGTTAATTCCCCTCTGAAAGTTCTCCTCTGCCTTAACTGGGTATTGAACTCACACTCATTGGGTCCTGTCACACTGGATCTACCTAACATCTGTGTATGAATTTCTGGGTATTATAAACCTAATGTCTTCAGCATCATTTATTACCAGTGCTCATATTGCAATTTTTGTTGTTATTATTGCAATGATAACAGCAAAAATAGCTTGGACCCTAACAGGTGCTACCACCCTGGGTTAGGGTGGACCTGGAAACACTAGCAATTAAGTTGTGGTTCCGTGCTCCTCAAAACCTCCTGATCAGTGGCCTTGCTGTTGGACATAGTTTCTAGTCTTACCCAGGACACGGATATAGTTTTCGTCATGTCCAGGACGGCCTAATTATGTTTAAAGAATTTCACTTGTCTCTTCCTGATTCTGAGCATAAGTGTTTTTTAAGTTGGCCTCCTTGCTTACTCATTCCATCCATGGGACTCTCAGTATTCTTCTTTAGAACCACATTTTTGGCGATACTTTCAGCCATTATCAAGGACTATTTTATTTTTATTTTTTTAACTGAATGTATGGGTTGTGTGTATGTATAGGGTTGTTTTATTTACCAAACACATTCAGCACATTGTGGTCTACAAACATAAACCATATCCGTTAATGCTATTGAGTGTTGGCTTTTTCTTTTTTATTATTAAGTCTTCCATTATTTTTAGCCTTTTTTGTACATGTGGATGATGCTATTATGCTTGTATTTTCTACTAATGTTTCAGATGGAGTCTGGTTGGTTTTTTGTGTGCGTTTAAATGAGTTCTAATAGAGCTGTGGTTGGTTAGGTGTAACAGAAGTTGTCTGAATAGGCATGTAGTAGTGTGACCGATGTAATTATTTATGAGTTTGGTTTCATCAGGAACACAGTTCCTTAAGAGGCATTTGCACTCATAAATAATGTTGGTTCTTTGTAGTTTTGATTTTGCAAGTGTGTTGTTATTTTTGATGATAAAGTTAACTATTTTAAATTTTTTGTAATAGATAATGAATTTAATTTTCTTGTTTGGGTCAACTGGGGTAGTGTATTTCTTTGATATTTCTAAGCAAAGATTCATCTTGCATTTAATTGACGTGCATTTGGCTTTTGTAGAAGATATTTATGTTATTGTTTTTATCTATGTGTTCAGTATCATTATTATTTACTTTGGAAAGAAATAGTCTAATCTGGTAATCAATGAGGTAGTTAGGAAAACCATTGTTAACTAGTGTTTGTTTCCTATTGTTGAGTTGCTTAAAAAAACGTAGAGAGGATGAATTCTCTTTAGGATATTTGGGACAGTTTTTACACACTTTGTGTTCAGAAAAGAAAAAACTTATACAAACACAAGAAAAATTAAATAAAAAGCTTAATTACATACATACACATATATATATATATTTATAAATGTAAAAGACGATAGGAAAACTGTAATAGTTGTCGACGTGTTTTGTCCGATGTGGACTTTCTCGAGGCAAAACGAAATGAATTTATTAAACGAAGTAACTAATAACAAAACAAAATATCCTTAGACACTGGAAGAATCTAGTGAATGCTATTTTCATACTGTTAACTGAAATTATGTCATTTATTGTCACATGTGGAGATATTGTTTTTACTGCTGTATTGATGGATTCAACAAGTTTCTTTGGATTTCTTGATACTGTTCTGTACATGTGTTTGGGAGAGAAGTAATTCTGTTAAGAAAGGTGAAATAGGGAAAAAGCCTGGGCATAGATTAATATTTGGGTAATATTCAATGGCAGCACTCTTGAGGATTTTCCTTCTGAGTGAGTTATTTTCATTTTTTATGAGTGTAGCATTTTTAAAATCAAAATTGTCGTTGAATTTCTTTCTATGTATGACTAGTGCATTAGCTAAGTTGTTTTCTGTGAGGTCTCTTTTGTGCTCATAAATGCATTTTTTTAAATTTCAACTTGTTTCTCCAATATATTGGGAGGAACAGTTTTGACAATTTATTTTATAAAAGCCTGCTTCAGAAATATTATTGCTATTAGTGTTTGAGGATCTGAGTATATCCATAATGGTTTTGGAAGTGTTTCTGACTATTTTAAAATTATTTAGATGGGATAGGTTGTTCTGGATAGTGGACATGACAGTTGGTCGGTAGTATTATGTATCTATTTTCATGTAATTTATTATTGCAGATTATGTTATTAGTTTTGTTTCGGTTGTATATTTTGTATACCTTTCTTCTTGTGTTGTGGAGGAAATGATATGCGCATTGTAGGTTTTTGAATGTGTCTTCTATCTATGTTTCTTCTTTAAGTAAATATTGGGGACTGCAGATTCTTAATGCTCTTAGAAACCTATAATAATTCCAGATTTAATTTTAGAAGAGTGGTTTGAGTAGAAACTGATCAGATCATTTTTGTTTGTAGCCTTTCTGTAAACGTCAAAATTGAGTTCGTTATTATTTCTAATTAACAAAATATCCAGGAACGGAAGAGTGTAGTTGGTTTCAGTTTCAAAAGTGAAGTTTATTGTAGGTTCAACATTGTTAAGTTTGGAGAGAATATCTGTTAAATTCTCTCCAAACTTAACAATGTTGAACCTACCATAAATTCTTTTCCATTTGTCTTATCTATAATATGATACAGTTGCTTGTCTCTGGGAGTGTTGAACAACACACAACATTTGCCTGAATGGATGTCTACAATGGGGATTAGCTAGCCACCCTGACAGACAGATCTACTGAGAAATGAGCAATCAGCCATTTACTTACTTAATGTGATACATCACCCAATTTTGAATTTGCTTGGCCCTCCTGTTGTGAGGCAAGACTCTTTATGAATACCTCAGTCTACTATGTAGACAGGTAAGATTTTTTTTTTTGTTAGTTCCATGTTTTGACCCATTTAACCCCTAACTCTTTTGAAAACTTCTCAGCACCCTCTGTTATGGATTTAATCATTTTTTTCCTGGCTATGTTGAAGCTTTATAAATTCAATGGTGAATTTTAATTACATTATCCCATGAAAATCTCATCAAAATTCAATTCATAGCTATGTGTTAGGCTGCAAACCAATTGAGGCCTTCTCATATATATGTAAGCACTATTTTGTATTGTGCAATGGATGTGCAGTGTGGTGTAATGGATAAGGGCTTGGAATGAGGAATCAGAGAGCTGAGTTCAAATTCCAGTCAGGTTTGTTACACTCTCTTACATGCAAATATCTTTGGGAAAGGTATGAATCCATCTCTTCTCCCTGCAGCTATGGGTTGAATAGCAGGGCAGACAATGTTCTATAGCCTTGGTTGGCAACCAGTCTACTGCAGAAAGAAAAGGAAAAGGTATTATGGGGAAATCTTCTGTCTAGTCAGTCATGGATTGAAAGAGATATGATTGCCCAAGTGTCTATCATGTATGTCACTTGACTGATTGATTGCTTTTTATCAGTTTGTTATCAGGCATTTATAATAAGAAAAAAAAAAAAGAAGAAAGATTTGAGTTTATTTTCCTGTTTCAAAATGAATCACATTTCTACTGAATCAGTGGATTGTACAAACTTTGTTCAGCAACACAATTTTACATTTTGAGATACTAGTTTATGACCATTAATTTATACGATCACTAAATTCTAGCCTGACAGATTCGAGACATTGGACAAGCCTCAAATTGGACAGCCATTGGAACTGGATCAGAATCAATGATATCAAATTGTGGAAAGCAAGCCAAAGTTGACTAGCCAAGAAACAAAATGGTAGTTTAACTGCACTCAACCAGAATCATTTGGTTGCAGTTATCTAAGTCCGTAAACTCAAAAACTAACACCCATTTATTTGGTACTCTCTGCCTGATTGGTAGCTAAGATAATTGCAGATTTCATTCTAGATATCTGTTAAGACACTATGCTGTGCTCAGAGTAGTTTTGTTCAAAACCACAATATCCTAGAAAAAAACAAAAAAAGCAAGTGAAGAAAAGTCATGCTCTTAAATAGCCAGGTCAGATCTTCACTTGCATATGGATGCCATGCATGTATTCTGGGCTTCAACACTTTTGGTGAGATTTTATATGTTCCTGGTACATTTGGCCTGAAAAAACAATTTTTGATGGACTCGTGTAAGTCCAAAGGAAAAATAAGACAAAATTTGAACAAAGAAATATTAACATATATATTGATAGGACTTATAACTCACTCCTTGCAGTTATAATATTATATCTCAGCTGACTCCAATGGAACTTTCCTGATTCACTTTTAGTTCTTTATTTAAGGCATCATGCCTCATTCATTTGTGTTACTAGGAGTGTCTTATTCACACCACTTTAATAGGACATTTTACAAATCAAAATATGAGAAATGAAATTAAATGTGAAGAATTCAAAGCAACCTTTAGTGTCTGTAGTTGAGATACTTACATTTTTGTGGGAACGAAAAGAATGTCTTTTTGCTATGAAAAGTCATTGAAAAAGAGTGATTCTTTGAAATCTTGTATTGCCTGTGATTATCGTCAGCGGGTAGTAATTCAATACATAGCATTAAACTCATTCAGAAATGTCCATGCTATCAACTATATACAGTTGTTTTCTCACATCAATGATTAAAAATGAACTACCTTGGCCTTAAAGAAGACAACACACTATCAAATCTCAAAGACCGATGCTACAGAATCACAAAGAACTTTACCAAATGACAAAAGCCATATTGCTTGAAGACTTCTAGCTGCAGCAACAAATAAAATTGAGAGCACATTTAACTTAGAGAAAATAATTTGTGGTAATATAAGCCATTTCCTTACAAGTAACATTTGACATTCGCTGACCGAGCAGCCAGTATTGTTTTCGGTTGAAATTTATAAAATCTTTTTCTTAAAACAATTTTTCAGGAAAATCAGTTTCTTAAGTCTAGTAGTTTTATCGCTCTTTCTATTAGGTTGGTGCAAAAATAATGTCGTTCTCTCACATATGTTACTATGTGAGAAAACGACATTATTTTTGCACCAACCTAATAGTATAGATAGGGGTTTCCTTCCTGACCTTTTGTTTGAAGTAGTGTGGAATGTCTGCATCTTCATTGTCATTTTTTTTTCTTTTTTTTTTTTTTTCAAGTTACATGTGCTATCCACTTTAGTTGTTGCTACTCTTGGTAGTCCTCAAGTGATATGGTTTCTGTTATTTGGTACAGTTCTTTGTTTGTGATTCTGTGGCACCAGTCTGTAATGTTCAAAGAAGGTTGGTTTTTGACAAGACCCTCAGGCTTCAGTCACTCAAAGCCATTTTTAATAGTCTAATCAAGTAGTTGAATTTCCATATTACCTTAAACAAAAGGTTAAAATGGAAACTCCCATTAATACTGTAATAACATTTAGTGAATCTGTTTTCCTAAAAAACTGCATTAAGAGAAAGATTTTATAAATTTCAACTTCAACAAAGACTAAGGTTAACTGTTTCGGTCAATGAATGGCAAATATTTCCTGTATGGAAACGGTTAATCTCACCATTATCTGAAAGGACTTGGCACATGAGATTTTTTTTTATCTAATCAAATAGTACAACATTATTATTACTTCATGTGTTATTTGGACTAATATCCTTATCTTACTATAGTTGTTTGGTTTGTTGCAGCTTAATTTAGTCTGGTACAAAGTTAATATCACAGGCTTCTTAACCAATTTTTTCAGTGTCTTTTTTTTCTTTTCATTCATCAACTTCATTTGAAAAATGTCACTTTTTTTATTCAGGATTACTTTGGCCTTTTCGGAATGAAAGCTATGATGGATAAGCATTGATGGATAAGCTTGGACTTCATTAACTTAATTGGAATCAGATTTCCCTTCCCATGAATGAACTTATTTATTTATGTAGGCTATTTAAAAAAGAAGAGTTATAAAAACAAAAATGGTAACAAACTCAATGAAGTCAGCTGGACTGTACACTGGAGATGTATTTGAATGTTACATATTTAACATTTAAATTTAAGCATCCTTTCATCTTGAGAGTTTTCTATGTTTAATTATAACCAATGTTTGCTAATATTTTCATTTCCTACCCCTAAATGGGTGCATGGCTGAGTGGTTAGAATGTTCACTTTCTGACCATGAGACCTGGCTTCGAATCTCACCATGGTCGATTTGTCAGGAAGGAGATTTCCTGATGTTATCCAACTGGAGGGGGGGGACGATCCCAACATGTGGCACATTTGAAAACCATGCCACAATTTGACCCAAGCCTTGTGAGCGAAATTGGGTAGACGGAACACTTGAGGCCATCGATAGCTGTGCTTGCACAAAATCACAAGTCATCGTGACCGAGGGTTTGAGTGTGCTGGTGTTGTTCAAATTGTTGATCATTCTAGATAACATGCTCTCTCCCAGAAAGTGTAACTAAGGTCTGCTCAGCATAGTTGCATTATAAACCACATGTTAGCTCTGTGGATGTTGAACAAACACAAATGTGCCTGAGCTAGAGTCTGCAATAGGGATTGTCTAGCTGCCCTAGTAGAAAGGCAGAGTCTTGTCTTGGGAAACAGCTACCCAACCCCATTTTATATGGGGTCTATGGGGAAGTTTTGACCATCCTCTGAGCTCAGATATCTCACATTAAATTCAGATATCTCACATTAAATTCGGCCTTCTGACTGCGTGGGTTGGTTGGTAGATATCCTGCAGTTGGAGAGTCATTGTGGAATTCACTTGATTCACTTCCAGCATTTGACTACTACTTCTACACACAAAATCTTATATGTGTTGTTCATGTCCTAAGTATTATCATTCATTACCAACCTTCGTGTAATTATTCTATTCAGTAACCTTCCCTAAGTTACAACACTGCCAATACCTCATAAATAACGAAGTATTACATTTTGATAATGTGGAAAGAAAAAAGAAATCAGAGACGCTACTTGGTTTCAGTGAAAAAAAAGAAATAAAGATAGAAGTGTTTAGATTGCATGAAGAAACAAAAGACATATCAAAGACATTTGGTCGCAGTGAGAAAATAAAAGAAAGATGGAAGACAGAAGTGTTTAACATCTGTTTCCATTTCATGGAAACAGTTGTCAATTTTAAATCTTTTCATTTGTACCCACTTCTTAAATTAATGACCAGCATTCATATTTATGATTGCTATTGCAATATTTTGTTGTTAAGCTTAAATATTTAACAATGCCATAGGGGAATTTTTATGGACATTTTAATGTCGTGGAACTCGTCCAGAGATTATTCATTCAAGCATTAAGATTTTGTCAGAAATTTCAAATAGAAAAACCATGAAAAGTTAAAAGTAGCTACCATAAATTGTAGAGTAAAAGTTAACATTTTCAAGCATGAAAGAAATTTCTAAAAAATCTGAGATCAGCCTATGGTAAAAGCTGTTTTATAAAAGACTTATACTACGGTATTTTAGTAAATAAAGGAATTCTGATAGCTGTTTGCCTATGATAAAAATTTATGTGCAATACATGTTCCATTCTTCTTCCATATGTAGTGGTGGACTGGGTCTAAAAATAACAGTTGCCAGGGACAAAGTGGTCCCAACCACAAACAATGCTATCATTTAATTTTCTTAATGAATAAATAACAATACATCTTGAAAAAGGGTACAATTAAAATTTTAGCAGAAAACAAAAGTGTATTTCTTTGTAATTAGAGTACCAAATGTAAATAAAATATTATTTATTTATACGATTTACATTGTTCAGACTGTTGTTATGCTGATATAAGGTGAAGATACAGATAATATTTAACATTATGCAAATTTCTTAAACGTCAATATTATAACATATGTAAATCTGTAAATATAAAGAAACTACTTCATTGTACAGTGTAGAAAAAAGAAAAGGATTTAGTCTTTGCAATGCTGAGTATCATTGCTAATACAATATAAAGATTCACAATAAATGCATTTGATTCTCTTGTATATCATTAAATATAAACCCACAAAATGGAAGTAAATCTTCAATGGTCATATTTGCTGCTGGCCAATATGCAAATGAGCAGCTGACAAACTAACTTACATCATGACAGCCATATTGCTTTGAGGTAAATCAAGCTTTGAATTTAACAAAGTTTACCTTCGTCAATCACAGGCTTGTTTAATAATTCATGGTCTGTTCAGTGATAGCGATTGCAGTTTGCTCTCAGCTTTCTCAAGCAATATTCATTGTAATTGTCCCCATCGTGTTTGTCTAAAAGACTTCTTTATGGATAACATTATATCAAAAATATGATTCATATCTGTTCAACTTGTCTTCTTAGTCATTTTGGATGGATGTTTCCATGAAGGACCCATCATCTAGCACAGTGAATAATATTCATCCAATGTAGCTCTATATTCATCACTAAAAATTACTGTGAAGAAATAAATTTTCATGTACTTCTTAGGAACCAAACTCTAAACCAATTAGGGGGTGTGTGTATATATATATATATATATATATATATATATATATATATATATATATATATACATACATATAATAAAATTGAAAAAAAAAACAGCACTCAAAATACATATAAAAATAATTACTATTTTATATCAATTCTACATACAAGGGTTCATTAGTAGTCGTGTTCACATGCTGGTGTTTGTTGACCCAACCCTTTCCTAAATAGGACTCAACACTTGGATAAGGTGGTAAGTTTTTTGCTTGCAGAGTTATCAAAATTAAGGCTGAAGTCAGAGGTTCTTGTGTTTGGCAACTCTGACTCTGTACTCTACTCAACTCTGAATGGCCTTTGTGCATTCATTTTTATGGACTCCAACTAGAAACCGGTACAGGGCAAGATATAGGCTGGGTTTTGGTGAATCCCCTGATTTCCAACAAAAGTCGATTATTTTTGGTCTTGAGAAATCAAATTAGTTCATAATTTTGGGGAATTCTCCCTCTTTTGTGTGGGGCTTTGCAGACATTGCTCCGCCCGGCTGCCTCCACCTTCTCTTAGTACTATCTCTCACTATTGCTCCCCAGTGGGCATGAGCAGCTCTTTCAACCTCCTTAATGTCTCCTCCATGCCTGCTACCCTTCAGTGGGTGCAGACTACTCATCTTCCTTCCTTGATCGCTCTTCTGCACTTGTCACCTCCAACATTTGGTTGGAGATTGATAAAAAAAAATATGTTTTCAAATGTACTTTTCTCATAAGTGAATTGACATCACATTTGGCTCTCCCATCTCTGATCCAAGAGACACTTTCCCAGGGAAATTTTTAGTGCTCAGCCGCAGGTATTCAATTCATTGTTTTTCATTCTGATATCCTGCAAAATGAATTGGGCATTGGTTGTCACAGGCTGTCAACAGCTGATTTGTTTGCACAAACTGAGAATCGCTTTCCTCATAAAAATTTATTGCTGCTATTAACATCTATTTTTACACTTTCATAGTGTTTTGACTCCTGTTTGGGAGTTAACTATTTGCCTATAGTTGGGACCCTAACAGATGCTACCACCTCAGGTCAGGGTGGACCTGGGAACACCAGCAATTAAGAGGTGGTTCCATGCTACTCAAAACATCCTGAACAGAGGCCTTGCTGTTGTATGTAGCTTAATGTCTTACCCAGGACGTGGATGTAGTTTATCATCATACCCAGGATGTGATGACATTAGGGTGTTTGTAACTATAACTAATGTAAATAATAATAGTTCCTCATCCCAAAAACTCAGATGGAAAGTTATGGGTGTTCTTGCAAAATATTTTTTTAATAATTAATTCCCTGAAGATTACTAGAATTAAGCACCTGATGAAGGTCAGGGGATACGATAGTTGAAACGTGATAATATCAACAAAGATAATGATAATAGAATGTAAATAGGAAACTATATGAACTCCTACAGAAGGTAGTGAAGGAAAGAGAGAAGAAAGGACTACACATCAATTGCAAGAAGACTAAATGCCTGGTTGCTAGCAAAAGGGATAGCCCAACATGCAAATAAGATTGAAGATACTGAAATCAAACAGGTGCGACAATTTAGATATCTGGGAAGAGTATTAACAGAGGCTGGAAACTGCAACATGCAAATCTGAAGGTGCACTGGGATAGCGAAAAATGCCTTTTAAAAGCTGAGCAAAGTATTAAGAAACAGAAAAATATCATAAGAAACAAAGAAAAGAGTATTGAACTGTTATGTAATATCAGTCCTCCTATATGGCAATGAATGCTGCACAATTTCCTTACAGATAAAGAAGAGACTTGAAGCAACAGAAACAAAGAAAAGAGTACTGAACTGTTATGTAATATCAGTCCTCCTATATATCAGTGAATGCTGGACAATCTCCTTGCAGATAAAGAAGAGACTTGAAACAACAGAAATGTGGTTCTACAGAAGGATACTGAGAATACTATGCACCAAACATGTGAACAACAACAAAGTTCTAGAAACAGCAACAAAAAGGACATTTATAATTAACATCAGGAAGAAATTTCTGGGGCACATGATGAGGAAAGAGAGCTTGGAAAATTTGATACTCAGATTGAAGGTAAGAGGGCTAGAGGAAAGCAATACACAACCTACCTGGTGAACTTGAGTGAATTGATGGTGGAGCAGAGTTTTGGGGGAGATGGCTGTTGTATGGTATTGCTTTACAACACGTGATGAGTAGCTAACTTCCTCCAATTCTTTGGGATATGCCATAACAGAAATTTGCCTTACAGTTTCACAATCTGTTGTAGCTAGGAAGGAGTCATTTATCTCATTTTCTCCTCCTCTTGCTTTGCTGTCTTTCAGTTTTTTAGCCCTTGCCACAGCTGCAAAACACTGGATCAAAATCTCAAAAAAATTTTGGTTTGTCCAAGTGTCTTAAACATTTTATTGGTAGCACCATAATGGTAAAAAGATGAAATTTATTAAGGGCTACAAAGGATAGGAAATTGTCAAGAGCCATAATCACCAGTGTCCTGAAGGGACACAGCACATAAAAAACAAAGAAATATTTTTAATTGAAACAGATATTACAAACAGAAATTCATATTGTATATTAGTTATATGAATATATTACATATTAATCATATAAATATTCATATTGTATATTAGTTATATGAATATAAATATACCCTGAAAGTTTTCAGTTGAGTAATATCAATTTTATTGTGAAAATATTGACATATAAAATCTGGTATAATGTATGACAAGCAACAAACCATTAACTGGAGTAAGATAATTTGGAAAAGGAGTAAGTAATTGTGAGATAACGACTAAATTATTAGCTAAGTAGGTAATTGGGAGTTAATGGCTATGTAATTAGATAATAGCTAAATAATTAGCTAGTGGCTAGATAATGAAAGGAAGTCAGGAAGGCCTAAAAGTTAACAAGGCAGAATATATTCAATGACTCACATTCAGACTCCAGCTGAGACAAGATGGTGTTTGCTTTGCACTAATCTCCTGGGGAAAGTTGTAAATCCATCTCTTCCTGAATGGCTATGGATAAAGGGTCAAGGTCAACTTGGCCATTTACAGTTGGTTGGTAACCAGTCCAGGAGAAAGATAATACTGATTTCACACCAAAGAACCCCCTGATAATATTTCAGTGGCACAACATGGTAGGGTAAGGCCTATCAACGCCCCATCACTTGAAGACTTTAGGGAAGGATAATTCATTTTAAGATTATAAGATAATGGCTGGATAATGTAAAAAGCTTCAAATAATGTCACCAGACAAATTTGTTCATGATAATGAAAAATAAAAATAATAATAATAATATATTTCATGTAAATTATTCAGTT
Source organism: Acanthosepion lycidas (assembly GCA_963932145.1). Classification (NCBI taxonomy): domain Eukaryota; kingdom Metazoa; phylum Mollusca; class Cephalopoda; order Sepiida; family Sepiidae; genus Acanthosepion; species Acanthosepion lycidas. The sequence continues at coordinate 80,934,085 of OZ010597.1, read as the reverse complement.
TTCATGTTTGACTCCAGCAACAGGAATCAAACTTGGTATTCCTTTTATGCTTCTATTATATATTATGTTATAAATAGTGGTTGAAAATTCACACCATAAGTATGTTGTTTTAAGTGTATTTCAACAATTGTCACACATAAATATGTATGTGAGAATGTGTGTGTGTGTATATATATTAGGTTGGTGCAAAAATAATTATGTAATAATATCGTTTTTTGACGTTAAAAAATATGTCAAAAAACAACATTATTACGTCATTATTTTTGCACCAACCTAATATATATATATATATATATATATATATATATATATATATATATATATTATTTTCCATATTTAATATATATTTAAAAAATCCACATTATAACCAAAAATGTTTGCAGCTTGTTTCTTCTTTTTCAAATATACATTTTTTCTCTTGGAACAACTATATAACCTCCCCCTTCAGGACTTATAAATTAAGTGAATCAATTTCAAAAAGTTATTCTTAGCATCACTTGATAATGTAATGGAACTTTGCATTTTAAGTTTAATTTGTATGATTGAATTTAAATTGAGGCTTCATGTTTTGAAACATGGGAATTCTGGTGTTACGATGATTATATATTTATAAAAAAAACAATTATAATATTATGCTCTACTGTTTTATTGAGCACTGTTTTTTAAAAATAAAAATAAATGCAAAGAACTCTGAATTATAAATCTCATTGTTCATTCCTATTATTTTAATATATATATGTATGTATAATTAATGAAAAAGTTTTTTCAATGTAACCACAAAACTTTGAAGTAAAGATGAGTTAAGTGGAAAAACATTTTCATTAATTCTATTAACGCTTTATCCCTATCTTGGATATTGATTCCACAAAGCCTGCTTCCCTTAAATGCCTCCTTATCAGCAAACCACTGAAAAACCATCACTTTTGGCAAAATAAATGTCTTTCAAATTCAAACTATATAATTCTTTCAAACTTGTTTTAAAATACAAATAAAAATTCCAGTTTAAATAACGTAATGTTGATTGATTTGAAATTGTTTCCAGCAAATGTGAGGATGCAGGAATTAAACAAAAACAGTTGCTTAAATAGACACAAAAGACAATCCTTGAAAATTAATGTATCAACATTCAAATATACTCAGGAGGAAAAAAATAAATAATGTAAAATAAAAATAAATATGAACTTTGACAAATTTACCAGCAACATAAAACAACTGATTCAGAAATTTGAAACATTTCATAATAGGCAGAACCTGTCAATATTATTCAACTATATAAAAATATATATATATATATATATATATATATATATATATATATATATATATGAATGGTATTTTTAGTGGGTAAAACTGTTTTAGTTGCTATCCCTGTTTTTTATTTTATTAAATAGAGAAATTAATAACAACCAGTATAGATAGAGAAACCCTGCTAGAAAAAATTGTGCCTCCAACTGAAATCAAGCCTACATCCATTTTTTTTCCCATCAGTAAAACCACTTTTTTAACCAAAGCATGCCACTACCAGTTCAGATATGGAGGACAGTTTGACATATCAAGGTCTGATTTACCCATTTAAGGAAAGCACATATCTCATTGAGGTTTCTACAAATTTATACCCGCTAGCTTCAGTTTTATACTAAAATAGCTTCCAATTTGGCTAAAACAGTGAATTCTCTGATGAAAAAAGGTGGTTCGATTCCTGTCAGAGGCACATGTTTTCTTTTGTAACACTTCTCTATCTAGGCCAGTTGTCACTAATTTCACTGTTTAAGAAAATAAAAATTTGGATAGCAACTGAAACATGTGTACCCACTGGAAATAGCATTTATATTAATAAGAAATATATAAAAAGTGGTTGACCAGGTGTTTTCAAGGCGAGTCTTCTTTAGAGTTAAAGTGCTTAATGTCAAGAGATAGAGCATTAATAGCAATAAATAAAATGTAATGTTCCTGTATCTGTCCATTTTTTAGGAAACTTGATTGTAAAATTTGGCCATCATTATAAAAAGAGTATTTTCAAGATGTCCACATGTCTTGAAAATTCAATTTCTGGCTTTTACCTGGGCTTGAGCACTCACCCAAAAGCACTGATGAGTTATTTGCAACTTTCTTAGCCAGAAGGCAGACCAAAGCTCAAGTTGTATATGTTAGTCGATAACAGCTGTTTTTCTTTCAAATACACTTTGTAACCAGGTAATTTGACAAGCAGGTGTTTGGCAGGCATAGGCAAATCTATTCAAATAGGTTAACAATCAAATTTGCTTTCAAGCTGATGCAGGTGATAGGTGACTGAATTACATTATCTCCCCTTGCATTTAAAAGCAAATAGATTTGTAAGCTTGCTATTTTTAACTGTTTCCCTCTCCAAAGATAAAATAAAATGCCTGCAATAAAATCCAATCTACTGTATTTAATAGCATATAAGATATAAAAAAGCTCTTTATTTACTTATTTATTTATTTAATTCACTAAATAAATAAAATATATTGAAATTAATATGTTAAAAACTATATTAAATATGTGTTTAAAATATATTAACATATAACAAATATATTCAAAAATATATTAAATATATTAAAATATTGAAAATATTAAATAATTAAATATTTTAAATATATGAAATACATTAAATATATATAAAATACATTATAAGATATATTAAATATATATAAAAAATATTTTAAAATATATTAAATATTTTAAAATATATTAAATATTTTAAATATATTATAAAACATTAAATATATATTAAAAATCTATTAACATATAAAAAATCTATTAAAATTAAATATAAATTAAAAAGATAAAATATATATAAAAAATGTGAGATGTCTGGGAGGTTAATATTTACCCAAACACTGAAGACTACCATTACTTGTACCTGATCTATAATGTGTTAAATCTGTAGACTCCCCTGTAAAGTATAGGGCCATAGCCTCCTCATGCCAAGTACACAGCCTCACCAAACTAGGTGTTTTTATTGCGCTCTCCATGGAAATTACGTTTTTACAGAAGGAATAACTAGTGCCACACCTATAACTGGTTTTAATTCAGTGGTTTCTTTTTCTAGACTGGATGCCAACCAAAGCTAAAAAAATCCAGTCATCCTTTCCATTAATCCCTACTATTTTTTTTTTTTTTTTTTTTTTAAACATTTCATCCCAAGAAAAACAATGATGGCGATAAATGCCAATAAGATGCAAGAGGTTACTGGGAGTGAAAGAGAATGAGAAGACTTTAGTGAGGAGAAAGAACAATAAAAGAACAGAATTCAGGAAGACAGAAGATGGCGATAATGCCACTGAGATGCAAGGGGTTACTGGCAGTGAAAGAGAATGAGAAGACTTTCTTTAGTGAGGAAAAAGGACAATAAAAGAACAGAATTCAGGAAGACAGAAGATGGCGATAATGCCACTGAGGTGCAAGGCGTTACTGGGAGTGAAAGAGAATGAGAAAACTTTAGTGAGGAGAAAAAACAATAAAAGAACAGGTTTCAGGAAGACAGAAAGTTGCATTTAAATTTTTTTAAGATTGTAGGTGACAGGGAAGGAAGAAAGTAAACTGGAAGAGACTTCCACAGGTAAAAGTATTTAAAAAGAAAGTTATGCTTACATCTATTACAACAATGAAACCTAGTTGTCAGTCTAGTAATATGCTTAAATTCTTGCAGTCGAGGTATCAAGGAGTGGAGCTCATTTGGACAAATGGTATGAAAATATTTATAGAAAAGACAAAGGGAAACCTTACCACAGTGATGGGAAAGTGACTGAAGTTGGGATGCCAGGTCAGGACTGATAGCATCACAGATCATTCTTTGGATTTTGTCAAGAATCTAAGAATATATAGCACCAGACCAGATATGACAGCAATAGATTCATGAATGTGCAAGATGAATTGTCTAGCATAATACACTGAACCAAATCGGGAGAGGGAGAAGAGATGGATTCTTACCTATGCAAGGGTATTTGTGGAAAAGTGAATGCAATGGCCTCAGCTGAAATTTGAACTCCTCATGCCAATCTTATTTTCCATACTGATGACTGCTTTGTTATGTACACATTCTCAACTCCAGAAAACTAATTAAATGGGTGTGGGTAATTTTTTTTTTTTTTTTTTTTTTTTTGTAAATTAAAAAAATCTACTGAACTCATAATACTTTTCAATGGCATTTCTTGTTCCTGTCATTGAAATATTCTAGTGGACAAATATGAAAGAAATAAAAAAAAAATTGCAACATTTTGCCATTGTAGAAAAAAGCCCATAATGATAGTTGTTTGTGATAAGATTGTTAAGCTATTTTTCAAACTCCTGTTTTGCCTGTAGTATCTTTTACTAATTTTCCCTCTGCATTGATAATAAGACCTTTCAGAATGAAAACCTTTCATAAAATGATCATAATGCCACTTTACAGAAACAGAAAAAAACTTACAAAAGACCTTTTTTTTAAATTACTGACCATCTTAAATTTTTCAGAGTCATAATTACTGGTATTATAAAATTATTAGGAAAAAAAATTATTATTACTTTCAAAAGTTTTTGCTTGGATATGAAAAAGATTTCAAGACACTTTCTTATTTTTCTTTCAAAAAGCAAAATATGTGATTTTTTTTTTTTTCTGAAGTTCCCTGAATTATTTTCATTATTGTATATATTTTTCAAACTTTTGCTTGGTTTTAAATTCTTTTGGCCTTCCCAGAAATTGATTTGATTGATTTGTTTTTTTTGTTTTTTTTTTTTGTTCCACAGATGAGAAATGCAAGAAAAGAAACTATTAGAATAGAACTTAGTTACATCTGGGTAAAACAATGAGAACTAGTTGCCAATCTAGTAATATGCTTAAATTAATGCTGTTGAGGTACTAAGGAAGAGAGTTGATCAGAACAACTTTATGGCATTGGGAATATGACTGAAGTCAAGATACCAGGTCAGGACCAATAACATTGAAGACTTTTCTTTGGATTTTCTTGAGAATCTTAAGAGATATAGAAAGAGCACTAGGAATGATCTAAATACGGTTTTACAGAAACAGAAAAAAGGTTACAAAAACTTTTTTTTTTTTAAATTACTGACCTTCTCAAACTTAATTTTATAATTATACAATCATTCACAAAATTATTCATACACCCACCAATTTTGAATATTTTTATCTATTTCTCAGAGTCTAATACCCATATGATGGCAGGTTATTTATATGTTAATAAGCACCAAAAAAGGAATATAAAACTCGGTTTTCAGAACAATAGGTTAAATACAACAAATTTGACAGGTGAATTATGCAAAATAGGAAAAGACAAAATTATTTGTATAGTAGAAAATATCATTTTAAATTGATTGAATCATGCAAGTATAAGTAACTTACATAATTATTTTAGTGGTGAAGCTGTGTAGATTATTTATTTAGTAGAATGTTTGTGATAATTTCAGCAAAGAACATCATGTAGTACATAGTGTCACTATTGTTATTGTTATTTTTATGTTAACATGATGGAGAAGACAAAGGACATTAGTGTCGACTTGAGACAGAGAATTATTAACTTCCACAAGTTGGGAAATAGTTATAGCACTATTTCAAACTGGTTAGCTATCCCGAGATATACGGTACAGTCCATTATGAAGAAATTTAAACAGTTTAACACGACAGGGAATTTGCCTGGGTGTGGAAGAAAATTCAAATTGTCACCAAGAATTGCACAAAAACTGTGTCATGAAGTTAATATAAACCCAAGAGCTGTTTTGAAAGACATTGCCAAAAGTTTCGGCATCAGTGTAAATACTCACAAAATAAAATGTTTTTTTTAAATAGAAATGGGTTGTATGGAAAACAAACCACAATGAACCCCTACTTCACAAACCATGTCATTGTTGCTAGATTTGATTTTGCCAAAATGTTCTTGGACAATGAAAATTGCTTTTGGGAACAAGTACTATGGAGTGATGAAAAAAAATTAAGCTTTTTGGACATAATGATGTAAAGAACATTTGGTGCAAGAAAAGTGAGGCTTTCTTCCACAAGAACACAGTGGCAACATTAAAAGATGGACACAGCTCGATTATGTTTTAAGGTTGTTTTAGCTCAAGAGAGACTGGACAATTACTTACAATAAGAGGAAGAATGAAAGCTGCAGATTGTATCAAAATTCTGGATGAAAACCTACAAATATCAGTGCAAACTTTTCATCTAAGTAAGCGATTTACTTTCCAGCAAAATAATGATCCCAAACATATGTCTAAATCAGTGACTGCATGGCTTCAGAAAAAGAAGATTACAATTCTACTATGGCCTTCAATCAGTCCTGGCTTGAATTCTATTGAAAATCTATGGCAAAAATTGAAATTTCGAACAAATCATCAGTCACCAAAAACCTTCAGGAATTAGAATGTGTAACTTTTGAAGAATGGGAGAAAATCCCAGAAAAGATTTGTTCAAATTTCATCAAATCTTCAGTATGCAGCAAGTTATAAAGATGAAATGCCATGCTATTAATATTGTGAAAATTGTTCAATTTTTCTGTTTTTCATACAGTACGAATAATTTTGTCTTTCCTGTTTTGAATAATTCCTCTGTCAAAATTGATTGTATTTAATCTATTGTTCTGAAAAGTGATTTTTTTATATTCCTTCTTTTGTGCTATTCTTTTGTGTTAATAAACGCACAAAAAAACCTAGATTCATACGGGCATTAGATTCTGAGAAATGGATAAAAATATTCAAAATTGATGGGTGTATGAATAATTTCATCGTTGACTGTATATATTTTTGAAACTATTTTCTTGGTGTTTTCTTTTTGCCTTCCTTGCAGTTGATTTGATTAGGTTATTTGTTTTTTTACAGCTTATCAACCTTTTGTGAATTATTAAAAGCTGAAACATATTTTGGATTAACGAATAAATTTGTTTAAAAAAATTGAATGCATGTTAAACATGATTGACCAATGAAAATCAAAGAACACAAAAGTAAAAATACCAGAATTTCTTTCTTCTTTTTCTCCATATCTCATTCTCTGATGAAGCTTTAATAAAAGTGAAACATGTTAGATTGAGAAACATTTATATATATTCAATTGAGAATTCATTTAAGTACACTTTAGAAAGAATGAGAGTTCACAAGACCCGTAACTGTCTAGGTTTGTTGGGGTACCACATCCACTGCAGCCATAATGGCAGTGGTGTTTCCTGGGCAAGATAGCCTGATGGGGCCGAACCATCTCCAGACTGGTTTTGAATCCAGAGTTTTCCTTCTAGAACAGTTGTGAACCAAGTTTATTGGACCCTCATTTGTCCTTGTATTTAGCCATAGTTGGGAGGAGAAGAGATGGATTCATGCCTTTTCCCAAGGGTATTAGCATGTAAGTGAATGTAATAAACTCAACTGGAATTCAAACTCAACTCTCCGATTCCTCAGTAGAGGGTCCATTACTCCACTATACCTCCTATTGGAAGTGATTGATAAAAATAATTAGAAAAACTTGCTTGACGATAAAAAGAATCTACCTTTTTTTTAACTTTTTCCGTTTCAGAAATTTAAGGAAACATAACAAATTTTTGCTGCCCCCATAAATAAAACAATCAGTCTATTTATACACTTGTAAAAAAATCAGTGATTCCTCAGTGACAAAAATAAAAATGTTAATAAAAAGAATAAAAAGCAAAAATCAATCTCTCTCTCTCTTTTTTTTTTTTTTTTTTTGTGTCTATTCTACAAATCTGTTATGCACACAATAGGCAGACATGAATATCATCTGGTTTGGCTTTGTCTCCTAGTGACTTAAGAGTGTTATGTCATAAATTATTAACATAACAAAAGCTTTGACAAGAGCTCTCTCCCATTTTTTTAAAACACCAAAATCAGAGATTTTAAAGTTTTTTGACATAAAAAAGGAATGCAAGTTATCTTCCTCTGTGTGTCACATCCCTTAAGGACATGACTCTCTACAACTTCCTACCTTTGTGGCTCTTAACATAGCATTTTTTCCTTTGCTAAGGCTCCCACACAAACCATCCTACCATCTATTCATATAAGCTTGTCTGGTAAGTGATTTGCTGCCTTCCTTTATCTCTCTTGTCTTCAGTATCCCCCATGAGGATTAAGTTTTTCAACCATTCTACCCACACTATGTATCTTTTCTTGAATTTGAGTAGAAGTGTTCTTTTTGCTGCCATTATGTTATTTAGAAAAAACTGTTGGTAATATATGGATCTGTATTCTAAAAATGATAACAGTTGATTACTGCCAAAAATAAAAGCTAGCAGCCATTTTATGGTAGTGCATTTCTCATGCCAGAATAAATTAAGATGTCATACACAACCCTTAAAGGGGTTACATGCTAGGTTAACCTGAGGGATTGGGGTTATAATCCCAAATCTTAAAATCCTAAATGTCAAAATCCTGAAATTTAAAATCCCAAAAATTGAAATCTAGAATGTATCAAAATCATGAAATATCAGAATCCCAAAAAATAGTCTTTGGGAGAAATTGAAAAAAAAAAATTAGAAATACCTTAATTTCTAAACAATTCCAAAATACTATTTAAATAGTTTTTATACATTTGAAACATTTAAAATTCATAAAAAAATATAAAACCAGAATATATGAATAAGTTATAATGAAAGATTATGAGCAACAAGCACTGAGATAGTCTATAAGAGCTGGTCAGTTTTCACGATCATCTCTATCTATAAAAGGCAGGATGTGTGTGTGTATGTGTGTAACGGATGCACGGCTGCAATTTTTGATGGATTTGCACCAAAATTTGCATGCACATGCTCCAAGTTAGCGGGAAGGCCAACACCAACTTTGCATTTCCCAACTCCTATCGATAGTGGAAATAATCGATTTCCAATTGACTCATTCGCTTAAACTCAATGTTGATTTGATTCCGCAGAACTAGGTTGGTCGTGAAAAAGTATTTGTTGTTAACATTCTTTTTTCATTCAGTTTTTCCAGTTGCAAGTCCTTTTTTAAAGCTGATCATTTTGTGTCCATTTTGTTTAGTTCTTTTTTCATAACAGATTTAATGTTTAGTATAGAGCTTAGAAAAAATTTGCAGTGTGAGATAGGCAAGAAGTAAGGCATGTAGCAACATCAGCACGGTAAAGGGCACTCCTTTAAAGGCAAAGAAGGGCAAAAATATTTTAAGTCAAGTGATAGCGATTGCTGTATGAGTCGTACGATTTTTGAATCAAGCACGGGCAACACCAGGCCATGCTGCTAGTTTATTATATTTCTATTTAGCCTTTCTATACAATAAAACACTTTTTTTTTTTTTTTTTTTTTTTTTTTGGATGAGACTCTCCTTGGAGAATGCATTGACATTCATTTTCTACATGCTGTTGTTCTTTTTGAAACTCTCCCATGATGTGATAAACACTGACATGAGCATTGCCTACTAAATTTTCCGATGCCATATTCTATATTTTTTAATGAATTTTGAATGTTTCATATGTATAAACACTATTTAAATGTATTTCCAAAATTTCATTTCTCAATTTCCCCCAAGGACTATTTTTCAAGATTAAGATCTTTCAGGATTTTTAATTTCGGGATTCTGATCTTTTGGGATTTTATAAATTTGGGATTTCAAATTTTAGGATTTCAATATTTGGGATTTTAAGATTTGGGATTATGATTGGCACCCAACCTGATGAAACCTCTCAACAACAAACTGCAGATACACATGACTGAACCAGTTTCACCTAGGTTGCAAGCATGGTAAATGATTATGTTACAGGAGATATATAAACAGAGTAGTGGGCTTGTCTCTCAAACATTGCAGATGAGTATGTAAGGTCCATATTTCAGACAAGGGGTCTGGGACCGCACACACAAGGACTTCATTACATTACCATTGTTAGTGAATCAATCTAGTAGTGTGTTTTTATGAGTCTGATTCTTACTGAGTTCCCCCATGTGACCTTGTCCTAGATTAACCTAAGTTCAGTAAATTAGACACTTTGCAAGTTAGTTTAACCCTTTAACATTTTGACCACCCAAATCTACCCCAGAAATATCAGCTTGCAATGTTTAACCTGCCAAGTATACTCCGACAAACCAATTCCTTAATTCACTAGGCTGTTGTCCTGTAGGACAATACACTGTAGGGAACTTAAACCTAACCTACCTGCATTCTGATGAGTGATAAAGAAAGACAAATGATAGCAAGTCTTCTACAAAAAATGGTAAAAGCTTCTGTGAGTGCAGTCAAGCAGGCAGGTTAGGTTTAAGGTTCCAAGTTCTCTACAGAGAATTGTCCTATGGAACAATAGCCTAGTGGATTAAAGCATTGGTTCAATCCCTGGACTCAATGGAAACAAGGTCAGCAATAATAGAGCAGTAAGAAAAATAAGAATTCAGCTAGAGCAATAGGAATGAGAACAGTCTACTCCCAGAGATTAAATAAAGGGTTCAGTTTGGAATTCCTTGTAGGTTAACTGGATCAATATAAACCTGATGAAGCCCAAAGGGCACAACGACTGAAACATTGTGATGACAACAATGTAAATAATGATATTTCCAAATAATCTTGTTCATTTGAATATGAATCTGGTTAACTTATTTTGTTACTGAAAAGTTGAAGCAATAAAATTGTTTTGCAACCACTCTTTAGTAAGGATTGAACTCAGATATCCTGCTTTGATTCTATAAGGTCAGATTGCCTTAATTTAGTATTCATAGCTGCCTGAGAATTTTGTTAGATTGATGCCTGGGAACTATGACTTTTGTGACAGCATAATAGTTACCTCCCTTTTCCAGATTTAAAACAGGTCAGCATTGTGATTCTAATGTCATTGCCTTCTACAAGTGAGTGTCAACATGGTATATTTCATCTGTTGATTAACTGAAGTTTTAATTAGCTAGGAAATAAGTCAGTCAGATATTTCATAAAACAAGTCTGCTTTCAGGAAAAGAAAAAGGTAGTAAAGGAAAATTAGAAGAAGGGACTAGACATCAATTGCAAGAAGAGAGAGAGAGTGCATCGTTGTTTTACAAAAAGAACAGTCCAACATGCAAATTAAAAATTGAAGATTCCAAAATCAAACAAGTATAACAATTTAAATATTTGGGAAGTGTTTTAACAAAGGACGAAAAGTGTGACACTGAAATATGAAGGCACATTAGTATAGCAAAAGATGCCTTCCAAAAACTAAACAAAGTATTAAGAAGCAGAAAAATTTCATTAGAAACAAAGAAAAGAGTGCTGAACTCTTAGGTAATATCAGTCCTCCTATATACTGGACAATCTTCGCACAGATAAAAAAAGTGACTTGAATCAACAGAAATGTGGTTCCACAGAAGGATGCTGAGAATATCATGAACCAAACATATGAGCAAAGACAAAGTTTGAAGAAAAATGGAAACAAAAAGGACATTTAACACCAGAAAAAAAGAGTTGAAATTTGTGGGGTTCATATAACAAGGAAAGAGGGCTTGGAAAATTTGATAATCACAGGATAAATTGAAGGCAAGAGTTATAGAAGAAAAAACACATAACCTAGCTAGTGAGCTTGAGTAAATGAATAGTGCAGCAAAATTTAGGAGAGATACCAAAAATACAAAATTTATTAACAGCTGTAAAGGATTGGAAATTGTGGGGAGCCATGATTGCCAAATTCCTGCAGGGACATGGCACATTAACAACAAATTCTGAGTCTAAAAGACTAAATTTCTGAATAAAGAAAAGTACTGATTACTGACTGGATGAAGAGGACCACTTCTGTGACCCTGTGAGCTGAGTTCCTTAAGTGTGTGGGAGATCATAGCTCTCCACAACTTTGTCTCCTTTGTGACCCTTAGCAGCATTTCTTCCTTTTCCAATCCTGTTCCACCATCCATTCAAAGTTACTCCTCAGGTAGGTGACCCACATTCTTCTCCTATCTCTCTTGTCCTCAATATACCCTGTGAGTATTTACATTGTTTGGACTGTTGTCCTCATCTTTATTGCCATATTCACAACATAATACGAGGTGCTAGAGAAAAGCAATAACAACAAAATTGCAATATGAGCTCTGGTAAAAAAAAAGAAGAAAAATACCAAGACATTAAGTTTATAAGCCCCCAAAAATGCATACACTGATTTCCTCAAAGACACATAGCCCAGTGTTGGTTGGATCCAGTGACTTGACCCAAAGAGTTGTGAGTTCAATCACTGGCTAGTGGTAAACAAAAACTCTCCTTCCACAATATGTAGCCTAGAGATTTTCTTTTTGAAAGCTTGGGGTTTTAAAGGTACTGATCATCTGTTGAAAAGTTGAAGCAAAAAAAAATTTTTCCCATCCACTCTTCATAACTAAGAATATTGTTAGCTTGACATTTTGTTGCCATTTTCTTTAAGACTTTCTTGTTGCTTACTTACTCTGTCCATGGAATTGTCAGTATCCTTCTGTAGAACCACATTCCTTTCTTTTGTCTGTGGGGGGATTGTCCAGTGTTCACTGTCATACAAAAGGATTGATATTACATAGCGTCTTATTATTTTCTTTAGCTTTTAGAAGGCCTCTTTTGCTAATCTATATGCATATTCAGTGTTCCATCCTCTGTTAAAACACTTTCCAAATTTTGTAACTTCTGTACTTGTTTAAGTAAAAGAATAAAGAGTTTCTTTTTAAAAGCCTGGGGTTTTAAAGGTACCTTATTAGTACCTTTCAGGTGCTGAAAAGTTGAAGCAATAAAATTGTTTTATATCCACTCTAGTAATGATTGAACTCAGATCTTCTGCTTTGAATCTGTAAGGTGAGATTACTTTAATTTCGTATTCATAGCTACCTGAGAATATTGTTAGCTTGATGCTTGAGAATTATGACTTTTGTGACAACCTGATTGGTACCTCCCATTGTCGACTTAAAGTAGGACATCATTGTGATTCTAATATTGTTTCTTTGTACAGAGGAGACATTACATTTCATCAATGGCAATTCACTGAATGTTTAATTAGTTAAAAAGGAAAAAAAATATGTCATTCAGTCATTCTTTTTGAAGAACAGTTAAAGTAGAAAAGCAGTAAAAAAAAAAATACTTATGCAAAATTGTGGCTATAATTAATGATAAAAAGCAGACCAATGAAGATGAAAGTCAGAATGGGTTCACTGAATTCAGTGTCAGTCATGTGGCAAAGTTAGCACATTAATGTTTTTGTTTCAACAACATATCTTTTATGCACTCTTTAAAAAAAAAGAAAAGCTTGTCCTTGATATTTTCATTCAGATTAGTGCAGCACATTGAATGTACATTACAATAGTACAAGATGCCTTCCTAAAGCTAAGAAAAGTACTAAGAAACAGGAAAATCTCATTAGAAGTAAGGAAAAGGGATGTTGAACTGTTATATAATATCAACCTTCTTGTACAGTAGTGAATGCTGAACAATCTGCTCACAGTTTATGAGAAAACTTGACACAACAGAAATGTGGTTCTACAGAAGGATACTGAGAATTCCATGGGCAGTGTGTGTAAGCAATCCAGAAGCATTAAAGAAAATGGCAACAAAAAGAACACTTAGAATCAGAGAGAGCTGAAATATCTTGAGCACATAATAAGGAATGAGGGCTCGGAGAATTTGACTCTCCCAGGACACAGTGAAGACAAGAGGAACAGGGGATGTCTGTAGGTCATCTACCTGGTGAGTTTGTATGAATGGATTGCAGAACAAATGGCTGAGTGTGAGACTTGGTAATGGCACAAATGTTGCTAAGAGCTACAAGGGAGAGGAAGATTGTGAAGAGCCATGATAGCCCTTGTCCTGAAAATGTCACAAGCAGAGAGTGTGAGCACTGAAGAAGTCTTAAGGAAAATGGAAGCAAAAAGCTCACTTACTGTATTTTCTTGTGCATAATGGAAAAGATTTTGGCAAACATGGACCTTAGTGCCAACAAAAAATTGTTTCAAAAAGCATGGTTTTTCCAGTGACACCATTATTATTATAACTACCGTTGCTCCCTTGGCAATGTCCATTTACAAGATTATAAAAAATTATTTATCTTTTATAAAGATTAATTATTTACCATTTTATAAAGAAATAAATGTGAAGAGAAATCTTTTTATTCAAAAATTAAAAAGAAAATATTTTCATATTTATTTCAGATAATATTTTCTGATAATGTGAAATATTGCATGGTATTATTTGTTGGTTCACATTTTAAGAATGTTGTAAATATAAAATTATTTTTGTAAACAGTCTAATAAATAGTGTTTAACATTTTTGTTGGAAATTACCAAGAACAAAAAATGTATAAATTCACTTTGATCATATGTTTAGGTCTTATTACAATTCTAATCATCACTTTTTAAAACAGACATTGCTGTTTTCAATATAATGATATAATGTTTATGATGATATCATAGTTTATTCAGTGTAATGATAATGTTTATAATATAAATATACGATATATAATATATGTTTATAATGATATCATAGTCTATTCAGTGTAATGATATAATGTTTATAATATAAATATATGATATATATAATATATGTTTATAATGATATCATAGTCTATTCAGTGTAATGATATAATGTTTATAATATAAATATATGATATATATAATATATGTTTATAATGATATCATAGTCTATTCAGTGTAATGATATAATGTTTATAATATAAATATATGATATATATAATATATGTTTATAATGATATCATAGTCTATTCAGTGTAATGATATAATGTTTATAATATAAATATATGATATATAATATATGTTTATAATGATATCATAGTCTATTCAGTGTAATGATATAATGTTTATAATATAAATATATGATATATATAATATATGTTTATAATGATATCATAGTCTATTCAGTGTAATGATATAATGAAAGCAAATATAGAAGTTGAAATTTTATGAAATACTTGGTAATATTTAATCTTCGTCCGCACAAAGAATGGTGTGTCAAAAAGATTTCTTTTCCCTTGACATCACTATTATTTTAACTAACTTCACTCCTCAGCAATGTTTGTACATAAATCCAAGTGTCTCTGGTTTTCATAAGAGTTTTTGTTGATAATCCTGTGACATGTTTTTATTTTTTTTTTTTTTTTATGCAATGTCAATTTCATCTTTAAGAAAGAACTTAATCTTTAACCAAACTTCCGTGTGTATATATATATATATATATATATATATATATTCTGTTTATACCTTATAGATATAGATAAAATTTATTTAATGCTTCGTTTTTTAAATAAACAGTATTAATTACATTTACTGGCCTGAATGTTCGAGAAATTTTATGGAAAATATGTGTTTTCCGACCTGAAGTGAACTTGTGTCCTATATGGAACCATCAATTGATCTGACGTGCTATATACCACTCAGCTACAGAGAAGCGTTTGGTTAGCAAAGCCTAAATTACTGTTTATAAGCAACAAATCTTTGCCGACCTTTCCTGAATGATCATATCCGCTCACAAAATTTATCTTAGCATAAACATTGGCAACATATTATGAAATTGATTAAGTGCAACAATTATTTAATATATTTTCTGTGCATATGTTATTTTTAATAGATACAAGTTATTTAAGTAAATGCTCTATTTTTTAAATAAACTATTAATTACATAATTGTAAGTTCTGTATAGGACATAGGTTCAATTCCTGTTAGAATTCTAAGTTTAATTTAGCTAATAATGATTAATATTTATAATTAATTATGTTTTATTTCTTTTATTTTAACATTTAAATACATTCTGTCATCGAATCTGAACTTAAATTTAACACAAGTGAATCGTAACTTATTTACTTTCTCATAATTTAACGTTTGATTTAAGTGATAAAGTAAAGGGAAGAAAACATTTAGAGTTTATATCTAATACTAAAACTCTAATCTTGTATTTATGTATATATGTTTATTTCCAAGATACTGCTTAAATGATACATAATATTCTACATAATTTGGGAGCATATTGTACCTTGAACCCTTGTCAAGTTAAAATTAGACAAGGTGTTCTTGAGCTAGGGCTATTTTTCTGTTTTTACAGCATTTTTGATAGGAAATTCTGTATTTGTTTTTGATAAACATTCCTATATCAACTGTAAATTTTGCATCATGAACTGTTTTAAAAAGGTTCCCAATGGGTTTATTGGAGGTCTACTATATATATATATATATATATATATATATATATATATATATATATATATATATAATGAGAATGAAAATAATATAAATTCTAACATTCACAGCATTAATTCAAGAGGGCTCAATACTGACAGTAGTGCAATAATTATTTATTATAAGTTTTTTTTGCATACAGACAAAAAAAACTTGCTCACTACAAAGCAAATGAGCAAGTTGTTTTTGTCCATATGTAAAAATTATAATAAATAAATATATAGTAGACCAGCCATAAACCCATTTTTAATTACAGTCTGCATTTTATCCAGTCTGTTCACGACTTGGCCATTGGTCAGCATTTACTAGACAATCCAGAGTGTTCAGCAAGATATAATGACAATTCATTTACTGTCCTGTGCAGCATTTACACGTATTAGAAGTGTTTTTTATTAAATTACATCAGCCATCTCTATGTAGACAAAAAGAGCATTTTGTTAGTTCCCTCATCCTTTTACTAAGTATGTGAGTGAATTTTTCCATTTTATACTCGTTAGGAACCCATTATATTGGCTCTTTTTGCCAGTATTTTTTTTTTCTTTTCCCCTCGTTTTTATTAATAAAATTGTATTTTAGTCATGGTTCCTTTTTTTTCTCCTTCTGATATTTTTCTTTTCTCACAAGGCACATTGTTATTCTCTCAATTTAATATTTACCAATATATTCTTCTGACAAAAGAATCCTTAAAGAAGTATGGTTTCATGCATTTTCAAATCTATATATGTTTTGTGGTGTTAAACTTCTGTTATATATATATATATATATATATATATATATATATATATATATATATATATATATATATATATATGAGAGAGAGAGAGATACTGAATAGAACATGAATCAGTTAAGTGACAAATTTTATTTGTATTAATCCCATATAGATAGATGTATGTGTTTAATAAACAAGCCGATACTGTCCTTGATAATGAAATGAAACTTGGGCTCAGAATTTGTAGATAATTTTTCTTATCATCTGACTAAAGCCAATTATTTACAATGTAATAAGCAACTCTTATCTTCAATTCATTGACCTTGACCAAGGTCATTATTTATATTAATAGATTTTTTTATTATTTATAATACAACAATAAATAACTTATAAAAAAACTCATAAAAATCTTTTTCTTTAAAGTAAGTATTTGCAGTTTCACTTCTGTTTGACCAAGAAAACATTTTAAAAACATTAAATAATAAGTTTTGTTTTAATTTTTGAGATGTCATGATTGGTATCCAGTAGATTTTATTATCTGGCAGCTGTGAGTTCAATTCCTGTGATAGGTAGCAAGACACAAGATATATAGTCTGATTCAGTATAAGAAAAAAGTAATATGAAAATAAATTAACTCGGTAGAATTAATTGCTATGACAATTGAATAAGAAGTGTCTTTTCATGTGGATTGAATAAAGTGTTCAGTTTAAAATTCCCAGTGAACTGGAACATTCTAATAATAACAACCAAAATGAGGACACTCGTCCAAACAAGTTTATAAGACTAAAAGTTGTTTGGTATGAAGGAAAGTCTTGTTTATTGTTAACTGTAATATCAGCTTGTGACAGGATATTTCATGTTTGACATTCAATGATTATTTATTAGTAAATAAAATTAAATGTCCAATTATCTTGTTCCTACTCAGTTTCACAGGGATTACATCCACACTTCAGAAATTTCTGAAAATAAATTCAGTTTTGCAGTCAGGTCTCCTGAAGAAACTCTGAGTAGAGATAAGATGATTGAACATTTATTTATTACAGTCAATGCATAATCTCTTGATACTGTAATTACAATGGCTGTTTGCTTTAAAAATGTGTAAGTACTCTGGTTGACTATTTTATTTTTCATTTCACTCAAAGCAAGGTAATAATGCCACTAAGACACAAGGGAGTGAAAGGGAATGAAAAGACAATAAAAGAACAGGTTTCAGGAAGACAGAGGATGAGGATTGATGTTGCATTTAAATTTTTGAAAATTTTAAATGGCAGGGATGGAAGAAACTAGAAAAGAGTTTCACAGGCAAGAAGTATGAGAAAAAGAAGTATTAGAATAGAACTTACAGTTACATCTAATTATTTCAACAGTAAAATCGTGAGACCTAATTATCAATCTAGTAGCATGCTTAAATTCATGCAGTCAAGATAGCAAGGAGAAGAGCTCATTAGAACAAATTGCTGTAAAAATAGTTATAGAAAAGAGAAGGCAGCCCTGTCATGGTAGTGAGAAAGTGCCTGAAGCTAGATGCCAGGTCAGGACCAATAACATTGCAGATTCTTCTTTGGATTTTGTTGAGAATCTCAGAATCAATAAGAGAATAACCAGACCAGATATGGCAGCAATATTCAATGCACCGATGAATGGTAGATTTTTAAACATAAGAAAAATTGTCTGCATAACACAGTGAATCAATTTTCCCAGTAGCAGACTTAGTAATTGATTCAATATATATATATATATATATATATATATATACACACACACACACTTCAGTGGAAAACATGAGACCAAGAAGATGTGATGTGTCACTCTCCTGGATGTTAGCATCAGCCATATTGATGCAAGGCAAAAATGGTTCTCTATCAGGAGTTGTTGTTTCTTTTTAGAAGCATTACATAAATGTAAATTAAAATTCATGTTCATTATCATCACCCCCCCCCCCGACTTTTGTAATCGTGGGGTGGGGGGTATCTCAATGGAGAAGCCATACTGAATTTCCTCCACAACAGTCTATCAATGGCAGCCATCATCAATACTGGTATAGTCATACCTGTCCATTGTTTGACATTTTCCAACCAGTTTTTACATTAACATCCTCTCCTATGTCCACCTTCAATACTGCCTTGTAAGATGGTCTTGCACAGGCTGTCGTGCTTTGTAATGTGTCCACTGCTTGACAGTGGCAAGAAGAGATTCCTGTTAGGCATAGTTACAAAAAAATTAAAGAAGAGGAAATTAATTTCTTTTATGTGCTTTCACAACATGGGTGGTCATGACTCTCCACTACTTCTTATTTTTTGTAGCTTTTAGCAATGTTTACCTTTTATTATCCCTCTGACTGCCTTTGCCACCCGTTTACACATGCTCGTTTAGTAAGTGTCCCTCTCACTTTTGATAGATCTTGTGAATGTCAAATTTTCCAAGCCGCCTTTCCCCATGTGTTCCAGAACCTTTTTTCCTCAAAATTTTCTTGTTGCTCACATGTTCTGTCCATAGTATTCTCAGCATCCTTCTGTAGAACCCCATTTCTATTGCCTGAAGTTTTCTCTTCATCTTTGAGGAAATTTTCCAGTATTCACTCTTTTCTTTTCATTTTTGGTAAGCATTTTTTGCTCTTCCAATGGGTCCTCAGGTTTCAGTGGTATATTTTCCATCCTCCATTAGAGATATTAAAATTTTTGTACTTGTTTGATTCGGATGTAAGTTAATTTATTAACGAACCCATATACAGAAAAGAATTGGGATCTGGCTGAAAAATAAAGTGAAGTTTAATAACCGAATTAAAACTTAAAAACAAAAGATCTATAGTCGTTCAGCAGTCTTTTTCATCTATTATCAGTAAAGAATGGTGAAGAGGAATGCTTAGTTTGTAATTGTTCTATGATGTGCACAAGTGGAAGTACTAATGCTATCTGTTTGTTACTAGTTTGTGATGTACAAGGCAGTTAGAGGTGAAATTGAAACAAGAGTCCCAAGCCTAATTTCATCCCTGTAATGAGGTTCATTATCTCTGACATCCATCAGAGACTAGATTCCATTAACAGTTTCATCTACTTATATATATTTGGTCATGTTTGGAATCTAAGCAAAAACTCCACTAAGAATGAGTACACATTCAAATAACAATGAAAACACCATTTCCTGTTCAGTCACAGAAGTTAAGCATCATCAAACCAAGTCAATACTTAGATGGGGGACTGCTTGGGAACATGGGATACTGAAAGCAACCTCCTATTAGGTTGGTGCAAAAATAATGTCGTTTTCTCACATATGTTACTATGTGAGAAAACGACATTATTTTTGCACCAATACCATCCATAATATATTTTGGCTTTAAGTAACCTACAGCAGTTGATAAACCATAAAAATGAAATAATGAAAACCACTAAGAATGAAATTAATAGTACAAAAAAAAAGAAGAAAAATTTAAATTTTTAAATTAAATTTCTTTTTTAAAATAAAATTTCTGCATACCCTCTCCTTTATGTCCATGTGTAGTTACATCAATGTAAATATCAATTTAGTCAAATGAATTCTTAAGGTACAAAACATGTCACACAAAAAAATTTTTCCTCTTTGTCATCAGTTAATTAGTAATGGACAGCAGTTTGCATTGCAGAATCAGAGAGACTAGTTTCAGTTGAGTCCATTACACTCACATAACATGCAAATGCCCTTAGCAAAGGTATGAATTCATCTCTTTCCCCCCAACTATGGGTAAATAGCAGGAGAGAATTGGTCTTACAGCTTTGGGTAGCAAACAGTTTAAGAGAAGGACAAGTTTAAATTCAAAATTTGTGGAGGCTCTTCTGGGGACCTTGTAGCACATGATATTTGCCAGTTCTCTGTATTCAGTTCTTCCAAAACTGTGGTTGGTTCTGTGCAAGACACTTGAATCATATGTGCAGGTAGTCTGGCTGTTCAGTTCTAAGAATTGGATACTCATACATCAAAAACAAGAGGTGTGTTCAGTGTGTGTGTGTGTATGTATATATATATATATATATATATATATATATATATATATATATATAGAGAGAGAGAGAGACAGACACACACACACACATCTTAACTTTGAATTAGTATTTTTATTCCAGCTTAATAAAAATTTAAAAAAATGGCTGTAATTGTTTAATGAAAGTTTCTCTTAAAGAATGTATAGTTTAATTAAGATTTATTATCTGGAAAAAAAAGAGACAATTTTTTTTAAATATTATATTGGGTGTTCACTTACTTTTGTACCATACTATATATACACCTACACACATATGTTATTTTTTAAGGAACAATCTATTGGCTATTTTTACTCTTAAAATGAACTAAAAAAAATTTCTCAACAAAATGTACATAATGAAGTATTATTTAAGTATATGACCTTCCCTTCCAAATGTCATCTCCCAGAATTATTCAGATTAGGTCACCTTTGCTCATTAGATATTCAAAAGGTTTTGTACACAATTGGGTGAAAATTAGAAGTTCCAATTTTAGAATTGTTTTTTTATAGGTTTTAGGTTTTCGGGTATGCAAAAGAAATTCCTCGGTGTTGAAGTCATTTTAGTAGAAGAACTCAAATAACCAAAAGTGAAATTGAGAACTTTAGACATGTGGATATGGTGAGAAAATGGTTTGGAAATAAACTCTATCAGGTTTTTTTTTTTCTTGGTTTTTACCTTTACTATTTTTTTCTCTTTCAATAAGCAAACCCCTAACAATTCTCATATTTAAAAGTAGTTCCATGTGTGAATAGTTGGATGCTGGTTCAATCTGCATTTTATTGTATATTTGAAATAATAATTTAGTTGTTTTTCATTTGATGGCATTTGAACATATGATTTAATTTCATAAGTGACTGAAATTGGAGCAACCTGGCTGGATGTCCAGCTGCAGCCACCATACTCACCAGAACCGTGCACCTTTGGATAACCACCAACTTCAATCACTGAAAAATTCATCTAAATAGGAAGAAATTCAACTCTCAGGAAGTGTGTAAGATCCACTTAAATGATCACTGAGAAAGATGCCAAGTTTGGGGAAGACAGAATCATGAAGTTGCCTCAAAGATCGTGAAAGGTTGTGGAACAAATTGGCACATATACAATTGGATAATTCAAATATCTAAACTGTGTTTTTGAAAGAGACGTTAAAAAAATGCTACAAACTTTTGTTCTGGCCAAATAGATAACGGCTCTGGAGTTAGAAGTGAACAAAGAATCTTGTTTTCAAAGACATTGTCAGTGAAGTGATGTACCCCTTCAGTATTATCTATAATTTTATATGATCTTATAGATTTCACTTTAGCATATAAATTTCCATGGGTATTTCTAGTTGAAAATTATTTACTATAAAAATAGATTACATAATTGTTTATTGAACAAATTCATAAAGCACTGTTTACATTGTTCGAACTGTTCTCCTCATCTTTATTGTCATATTCACAATGTTTCAGCCATTGTATGCTCTGGCCTTCTTCAGGTGATGTACTTTGGAATTTCAAACCAAACCCTTTATATAGTCCACTGGACTAGATTCTTCTAGTTCCACATGCCATGCCTTTTCTGGATATCTCAGTTTCAGTTATTTCCCTTTAGTCTCAGTAAAGATTTTTTTACCAGAACTCATATTCTTTGCAATATTTATCACTGTTGTTTTTCTCTATATCTCTGTATTACTGGTTCCCCATATTGTATTCATGACTATGCTTGGCTGGCTTAGGAGATTTTTGTTGCCTAGCATATATACTGATTACTTAAGTTTTCATATTTTCCAATGATGGTTACTGAGACATTAGTTCCAAAAATTAATTCACTGATGTCCCCAAGGACATATGGATAAAAGTGTTGGTTGAAGTAATCCAGTGAATTGGCCCAAAGAATTTGTGAGTTCAATACCTGGAAACAAGGTGCAAAAAAGAGATGAGATACTAAAGGGAAATAACTAAAACTGAGATATCCAGAAAAGGCATGGCATGTGGAACTAGAACAATCTACCCCAGTGGACTAAATAAAGGGTTTGGTTCAAAATTCTGCATCTGAAGAAGGCCAGAACATACAATGGCTGAAATGTTGTGAATATGATAATAAAGATGAGGACAACAGTCTGAACAATGTAAATAGTGTAAATAGTCTAACACTTTCCCCCCAGCACCTCAACCTCCGATGTCTTATTCTCCGGGTTGAGGTGTCTACTCAGTCCTAACCGAACTTAAGGAAGTGGCCGTAGGTCCCCTGAGCATCCATAGATTATTCGACCAGTCCACTGGTTTAATCCTGCTTCCTGTCCATGTTGTGTTTGGTTTGATCCAGAAAGCAGAAGTAATGTCCATCCATTCACGGTCGACTGAAGATGTAGACATGGCTGGAGAAATTTAGAATGCAGTAAAAAAAAAAAAAATTAATATCTGCAGAAAGCTGGACAAACAACTATTCAACGATTGAATTGTTAATATCTTTTAATAGCAGAAAAGAATAATATAGAAAAGAAACGGGTTACAGAAAAGAAAAGTAATTGACGTAAAAATGCATACACCAGATTCTGGACAGAGAGAGAGTCTGTTATGATTAACTTGTTGTTAAATTGTCTCAGAACAATATATGACTCTTGTGATGGGGGAATAAGATTTGTCTCCAACTTGACTCTCCACTGTCTCTAGCCCAACTCTTGCCTGGGCTAATTCTCTTCTGTCTCTCTCTTCCGTTTGCCTCTTTTTCAGCATAACTACATGTTTATATAGAAAAATCCGGCTGGTTACAACTGAACCTTGGCCCTACTACTTCACACATGATTATCACGGGGTTTTGGCTGTTTCAACCAAAATCATGTGAATTCTAAAGGTCCTCCTTGCTTACTCAGCTCTATTCCAAATTTTAATCAATAAAAACTATTTCAACCATTTCCATTGTCTGCTAATGACCCAGTTCCAATGGGTACAGCTCCTGCCCTAGATCAGATTTCCAATCAGTAAATGAAATGCTCTGATCAATTTCGCTGGTCCAAATCTTCTCCAATTTCACTAAAAAAATATATGTGTGTGTATGTGTGTTTCCCAGACTCTCTCTCTATTACAATAGTTACAATATCTGATCTCAGAAATATAGAGGAATTCATAAAAACTGTTATTCCTTTCTAACGATTGAATAGAGAGAGACAGAGTAAATATTAAAAGCATGTATAGAAGCTCATTGGAAATTATTTACTATAGATAATCCACAGTGGTGATGGAGTAAAGGATTGAGGCTCAGATTGTGGAATCGCAGAGTTCAAATTCCAGTCAAGTTCATCTTATTCACTTATGTGCCAATATTCTTGAGAAAGGTCTGAATCCATCTCTTCTCCCTCCAGCTATGGGTAAATAACAGGACAGACAGGGTTCTTTATCCTTGGATGGCAACTGGTTTCGAAGAAGGTAAACTCTGAATTCAAAACTGTATGTAGCCCTAGCAAAAGGCATACTATGAAGCTAAGGAAAGAATCATTCACATTAATTTAATGATCTTGACTACAGTCAATTCCTTGATAATTTATTACAATTAGTTTGGACATATGTGATTGGTCATTGAATTTGGCAATATTTAATAGAAAATTTATTTGTCCATTTGCTTCAGTTTTCATATTGCGCACTGAAAATCAGGAAGAAAGGTATTATCAATGGTCAGGAATTAATGCAAATGTTATTGATGGAATAAGACCATTATAGGCATAATGTAATCTTGTATGAATTAGGAGGTAGTCAGAGAATATTCATGCTACACGGTTGATTATTTTATTGGAAGATTACAGCACAGAAATAAATGAAATAAAAGGCTATGGTGGTTTCAGTTATCAGTGTGTGTGTGTATATATATATATATATATATATATATATATATATATATAATGATAAAAATATGCTAGATTTATGATTTAAAATTCTCAATATCAGGAAGAATGTATCTCAGTGTAAAAGTTGACATCAAGGTCAACACTCAGGTGTTGACCTCAATGTCCATTTTTATATTTACATACATTCTATCTTGGATAGCACTTTTACCTATAAATATAGCATGCTTTAAAACTATACTTTTTATCATATTATATATATATATATGACGTCACAAACTATGAAATGGACAAAGTCTGACAATTATTTTAATATATTTTATTGTTATACATTATTTATAGAGACTCAAATATCTAAGTAAATACTCTGTTTATAATAAACAGTATTAAAAACATTTACTGGCCTGAGTGTCTGAGAAATCCCAAAGAAAATATGTGTCTTCCAGCAGGAATTGAACCTACATGGAACTGTCATATAAATAACATATAACAATAAAATATATTAAAATAATTGTCGGACTTTATCCATTTCTTAGTGTGTGACATCATTTTTTTACATTTAGATATGCTTTGAGTAGATATGAATCTTCAAGGGAATCATAGAAAACTGTAGTTTAAAAACAGTAAAATTGACCTTGCTGACCAGACGCTCCTCTATAGCTAAACTGTTATAGCACGTCAGGCTATATGATGTTTCAGTGTCGGATACAGGTTTGATTCCTGTTGGAAGGCACATATTTTCTATGAAAATTTTTCTGACGTTCAGGCCGGTAAATGTTAATACTGTTTACTATAAGCTAAGCATTTACTTAAATATTTGTGTCTAGGCAGAAATTCACTTTTTCCAACAGTCCAGTTTAAGGCTCACTACAAATACAGAAAGTGAACTATGAAATATTAAAAGAACATAAGGAAAATTTATTCCTTTAAAAATAGATTCCTTTTATTTGCCTGAAGAAGTTCACGAGTTCAGAAACTCATGTAGCAGCAATCTGAAGAATAAAGTATAATCTATGCACTAAAACAAATCCACATTCCAGTAGGATGGTTTCCTTTGTTTTCTAGAATCACGGGGATTAATTTTTTTCTTATGATTGCAAGAAAAAAATCATAACTATTTATAATTTTAATTTAAGGCTTTTAAAACATTCTGTTTACAACAGTAAAATTTGTCTAAATATCTAACAACATTTCAGTCTTTTACAGATAAATATTTCTTACATTTTTAAAATTGTATCTTCTGTAATGGTAGAGAGAATAGGTGTTCATTGTTTTAACCATTGAGCTTTACTTATAGAGAAAGTTATAAATATTTCTTCGAATGGAAATCATGTTGAGAATTTCAAAATCCCTGAGCATTGAATTTATGAGAAAATCTGTTAAGATGGGTAAACAGTATTCTAATTGAAACTGAAATGAAATTGGTGAAAGTTTGAAAGTAGAATTATTGCCCCTTGGTCAACTGACCACTTTAATCTTTCTTTCTTATTAATTCCAACTGTAGGCAATTCACGATTCCTGATTAACAAAGCCGGATATGTGAGGCTTTGAGCTGAGTTAATATATGTGTCTATATATAGTGTGTGTGTGTGTGTGCACGTGTCTGTATAGACACAGGCACATACCGGGGGGAAAATGTTCTCAGCCTGACCCATTCTACAAAATCAAATCAAATTATGAAACATCAGATTTTTGGGGAGATGAAATTCTTGGTTGGGCCAAGAATTTTTCAGCACTACCTTGTATGTATGTATGCATGTATGAATGTAAAATATATAATAAAAATAATTATATTTTTGTTCCTAGCTGCTCAATGCTACTTTCATGCATATATTACAGTGTGCTATTTTATGTGTGTATGTGTCCCTCTGTGTGTGTGTGTATATATATATATATATATATATATATATATATATATATATATATATATATATATATATATATATATATATATATATATTAGTGTTTTTCCATAAAAGCTGTCTGCATGCAATCTGGAGTTAACCTTCAAGGTAGGACATCTAACGTAGACCTGTTTAACAGGTACAATATTGGAGGAATTGAGACTTTTCTCATACAGTCTCAGTTACGATGGACTGGTCATGTCTTGAGAATGTCTGATGACAGGATACCCA
Source organism: Acanthosepion lycidas (assembly GCA_963932145.1). Classification (NCBI taxonomy): domain Eukaryota; kingdom Metazoa; phylum Mollusca; class Cephalopoda; order Sepiida; family Sepiidae; genus Acanthosepion; species Acanthosepion lycidas. The sequence goes on along the minus strand of OZ010597.1, from coordinate 80,907,313 downwards.
AGATCCTAATGTACAGCCAGTTAGATCAGGGATACAGAAATGTAGGATGCCCATGGCTAAGATACAAAGACAAGCAACATGTCAGCAATCAATATACCACATAAGACCGTTGAGCACTTAGCCATGAAGCAGGTAGAATGGAGATCAACATGTTTTAGTGGACTCAGCAATTTTCAATCTGCTTGTCTGAATCATCTTCAAGAAGTGAGAGCAAGAACTAAAAGGTCAGCCAATCTAACAGTGATCTCATCCCACAATCCGCACTCTCGCTCCATACGTGGCCTCCTTTGTAAATCACTAGTAGGTCTTAAATGCCACTTAAGATTATCGCACAAACTTCCATAACTGAATCAAGCTGTCAGATCCTCATACGTTGAAACCGATGGGAGAGTCCATTATTATTATTATATTAGTGAATATGCATAATATCTAACGCTGATAGTATGACTCAGAGTTTCATGCAGTTTATATCTGTTTATATTGTGCTATCAATGTTGGATATTATGTATATTCACTAATATATATTTATAGCTTTGTTTCATAGCACTGAGCACTGTATTTATAACCCCTGAAGAAGAAATATATTTATACTTATGTGCAAGTATTTGCATGTGTATCTAGATTTTTTATCCAACCCATTTCTATATACATATGTTTCATTAAAAATATCTGACAAGGTACTGTGATTAAGGTTTTCATTTAATTATTATTGTGTTTATACAAGTGCTTTCTTTTCTGGAGGCAAAGTGTGTAAAAACTTTCCAAAAGTTCTGCATATCTGAGCACTTTCAGTTATTTTTTTAACCATTATTAAGGATGATTTTTATTTTTACTGAATGTGTGTGTGTTTTTTTAAGTATGTAACTAAACATTTAAACACATGTGGAAACTTATCAAACTTCATCCATGACATACTAGTTGAAAATACAAGTATAATCATCTCATCCACATGTAAAAAAAAGATTGAAAATAATAGAAGCAGTAATAATAAAAAGAAAAAGCAACACTCAATAACATTAACTATGAACATGGCCACAATGTACTGCTGACTGTATTTGGAAAATAAAACATTCTTATAACTTTAGACACATGCAAAAAAAATCCCACATATTTTTTTCTATTTGTTCTTTATCTTCAATTCACTCGAAGCAATTTTTAATCATTGATATGAAAAAGCAGTCATATGACAGTTGGGTGACAGTTTAGACATTTATAAATGAGTTTGGCACCACACATAACATCCATGAGAAGCAAAAAATAATAAAATCAGTAAAACTACTAATAAAAGTAATAATGAAGAATGAATTGATTTAGAGATGCATGAGCAAAAGAACAATCACTATGAATCACTGTGATCTGACTGCATGGAAAAGAGGGGGACATATCATGTGCTACCTGTTCAGGTCAGGTGTTGTGTATTCCTTGGACGGTTTATCGATTCCTTCCTTTTGAAGGTGGGAATCACTGTCCGGAGCCTGAAGTGTGTGTGTAAAAACTTTCCAAAAGTTCTGCATATCTGAGCACTTTCAGCAATTTTTTTTTTTATCCATTATTAAGGACGATTTTTATTTTTTTTTATTTTTGCTGAATCCAGGGGTGGTAGTACCACCTTAGCCACTGAAACTGTGTTACCTTCCCTACTCAACAGACAATTGAGTTAGATCTGGTCAAGATCTAAAATAAGCAAAGTTAATTAAAACCATACTTGCAACACAATACTACTTCCAACATGAAACATGTTTACTTTCCATTCTACATCATTGATAACAGTTGCTATAAGTGTATGTGTATTGGTTAACTATCAAATGCAAATGCTTTTAACACACTGTTGAGAATCTGACTTGCAGTTACAAAACAAAATTACAAGAGATTAACGCCTCTACACAAAAAACAATACCCTGTCTGGTGATAAAAGCTGCTTGTAGCACCAGGGGTAGCAGTACCACCTTAGCCACTGAAACTGTGTTACCTCCCCTGGTTAGCAGCTGACAACGGCAGGGGATTGCACATGCTTTTACACATTGTATGTTGGAAAAAATGTGAGAAAAAGCAACAGCAGGATGGAGTAAATGATAATGGTGAGAATAACCATTTCCATACAGGAAACAATTGACATTCATTTACTGAACAATTACTATCAGTTGAAATTTATAAAAAATTTTTCTTCAAACAGTTATTCAAGGAAATAGTCTTCTCAAGTACACTAACTGTTATAACTTTTTCTAGTACTGATGGAAGTTTCCTTGCTAACCTTTTGTTTAAGATAGTGTGGAAAGTCAACACCTTGATTATATTATTTTCCCTTCTAGTTACATGTTCCATCTATTTTACTTGTTACCACTGTTAGATGTTTTCAAGTGATGTCCTTTTTGTTATTTAATGAAGTTCTTTGTGATTCTGTAGCACCAGTCTTTAAGATCTGATGAAAATAATAATAATAATAATGAAACACGTAATTCAGAGTGTGACAAAAAATAACAATGAGATGAAGTAAAATTTGTAACAAAATAATTATGAAAATGTTTTATCTAAAATTAAAACCAAAAAAATTAAAATAAGGATTTGGGCTTAGCAAATTTACAAGTGGAGGTTTCAGATTTAAAATAAAATATCAAAACCATATCAGAAATTAGATATAACAAAAATTTCCAGAAATACTCAGAAAACACAGGTTTTGTTACCAAAATCTCCAGAATTCCATCCATCTTTGAATTTGACTGAAATTTGATCAAAATTATAAGAAGGCACTTGGGGACACTTGGAATTCTTGCTACTATTGAATTATGCATTCCAGTGGTAACAGGCTCTGTTCTACATGCTGGACAGACATCTTGAATATTCAGTAAGATTTATCAGTGAAAGAGCTGACTTGTGCTAATACAGATTTATTTTTTTTAAGTTCATGAAGGATTTGATAAATATATATCTGTCATATTTTATTAAACAGTTTTATTCACATGCATATTCCTATCTTCAAAACAGAATCTGTGTTATGCTAGACAATTTTTCTTGCCAGAATCTATCTTGCATATTTAGTCTACCATTCGGCCATGCTTTGAATATTGCTGCCACAAATGGTCCAGTGCTCCTGCTATATATTTAGAGATTCCTGATAAAATCCAAACAAGATTCAGCAATATTATTGGTCCCAATCTGGAATCTTGGCTTCAGTCATTTTCCCATTGCAATAATGTAGCTTCCCTGTGCCTTTTCTATATATATATATATATATATATATATATATATTTATGAACTTAAGTGCAGTACTAAATTGGCAACAAAGTCTCATTGATTTAAAGTTGAATTAGCTAAATCTAAATGCAAGTTCTATGCTAACAGTTTCTTATCTCTTATCTCTCGCTTGTGGAATTCTCTTCTGGCTCCAGTCTATATATTGAAACACTGCTTGTCATCCAATCACAGCAGTTAAACAATGTAAAGCCTGGTCAGTACTTAGATGGGTGACCACTTGGGAATACCAGATGTTTTAAGCTTGGATGTGCATATGGTGTAGTGGATAATGAATCTGAATAAGAAATCGGAGGTGAGTTTGGATTCCAGTCAGCTCCATTGCATTCACTCACATGCTAATGGCCTTGGGAAAAATATCAATCCACTGTTTCTCTCCTCAGTTATGAGTTAAATAGTTGGATTTTTATCTGAAAACTATTGTTATCTCAAAAAATTTTGATACAATATTCACTCACAAACAAAAACAAAACATTCTTATAATCCAAAAATGTTTCGGCTTTAAATAATCAACAAAAGTTTGATAAGCCATAAAAAACAAATTGATCAATTGGGCCCAATGCCTATTGGTATTAAACATAATTTGGATAATCACACTCCAGTGCAATTAGAAAAGTTATCATTATTTACACTATTTATATTCAGACTATTGTCCTCATCTTTGTTGTTTTTATCACCTGATTGCCATCTGTCTGAATTTCTGGGATGAGGAATTATCATTATTTACACTATTTATATTGGACTATTGTCTGCATCTTTGTTGAAGAGGACAATAGTCTAAATATATAAAGTGTAAATAACATTGTATTGTTGTATTTACTTACATGCAAATGCCCTTGAGAAAGGTATAAATCCACTGCTTCTCTCTCCAGCTATGGGTTAAATAGTTGTGGGTATTGACATGTTAATTCGAGCCATGAATTGTTTACCTGAATGAATGAAATTATCCTTCTGATTTAAACATGAATTTAATGTTAGAATGAATTCATGATATGAGCAGTTGCAAAATTTATGCATTTAGACTCGTTTTATGTGTGTGTGGAATTCAAATTAGTTTTTATTTGTTATTTGTCTATTTGCTGTTTATTGTACAAAGCAACTGGTTTTATGAGTGCCGTGAACTTGTTAAAGCTGCTTGCTAATTATAGCCTTTTATCTGTTGCAAATATGTTTTTGTCTTTATATACAATATATCCACGAAAATGCTAAAAAGTCAGCATACCCTGATGAAAACATGCTTCAACCATAATGAAAGCATAGTTTTATCATCAAAATTGTTTTGTTATTATTAAGAAGAAGGATCAAAGTATTTTTTGATTATTTAATTAGATTGTAATTAAATTTTCAGGACTTATTCACAAATGAATGAAATTATTTTTTTATTTTTTTTTATTAGAAAATCTTGGTAAAAAAATTTATTTTTTTTTACAAGCTTCAGCCCCTTACTTAATTTCATGAAAAATTGAGGAATTCGACCTGATAATTTTTAGTGACTATATTAGTTAAAAGCAAAATTCTTTGAAGAATTTAAATCACCAAATTTTTTTTTTTTTTGCAACCTCGCACCTGGTCTTACCGAAAATTTGTTCTGAATCAAAAAATAAAAAAACACAATAAAACTCTAACACATTATTTAATAAGAGAAGCATTTAAAATTAAAGACAATATTGTCTGAAGAAAAACAAATTTTCTACAATTTGTTTTCAGTTTTGTACAATTTTAAATTGAATAATTTATAAAGTTTTCAAAATTCATTTTCAATGTGATAATTCTTAGGAAATATTGTTAAGTAAAACTATATTTACTAATCATCTGATGACCCTGAATATTTTTTAAAAGAATTTTGATTTGTTTTTATATGCATGTGCAGAATTTCTGATCTATGGATGTACAAACTGATAAATGTAGCATTTAAAGGTCATGTTTTTTACAAATTGTCCCCATTTACAGTGAAAAAAAAAAACTTTATCATCTACTCCACCATACTTAACTATGAACACCTTCAGCTGTAAATTGACTGTCAATAAATTGATTAACATGTCAAAAAATAATACCCTATAGTTAAGAAATGTTTGTATACAAGTAATAGTTGTTTCAAATCAGATTAATTTAACTTTAAATTTGCTAATTTTCCTCAAATAATGTTTCAGAAATATACATTTTTGCAAGATTTTTAAAACCAAGAATTAATTTTTGTTTACAAATGTGTCAAAATTTTTCATTGATTTTACTGGAAAAAAAATTGATTTTGATCAATATAATTTCTATTTGAAATACACCACAGAGTATTTTTGCTTACTGGAAATAGTAAATTTTAAATCCTTCAGCTTTCAATTAAAATGAAATCTTCAAGAAAGCTTTTTCATTTAAAACTTACATATACTGAATTAGTGCAGGTACCTAGATATAAGAGATTGCCGAAAAGTTCTTGATGTAACAAAGAAAGAGTTAAAACAAAACCTTGATGTTTTGTCATTGCGTCAGATTTTGGCAAGTGAATTCAGCCAATTAAGTTTTCCACAACTCTTGCTTGTCTATCTCCCTCTCTCTCTACAAATATATATGCATATCAAAGGACAATTCAAATTGTTACTCAAGTTACACATTCTAGCAATCTTCACATGGCTAGAACAACTTAGTTAAGAGTTGATATTGTAAAGCATTTTCTGCATTGTCTCTAGGTTATTTGGGTGTTGAGCACTTTACACCATAGGTAGGTCTTTTTACGCCCTTTGGTCTTTTTTCCTTTTATTTTTTCTTGTCTAAGGTGTTAGGTCTTCTGACAAATTGTCTGTTGGTCACACCAACATAGTTGTTTTTCATTTGGTAATGTATGTATGTATGTATGTATGTATGTATGTATGTGTGTGTGTGTGTGTGTGTATATATATATATATATATATATATGTGTGTGTGATAGAAATTAGGAGGATTGAGATAATTATAATTAATTCATTGAGTCTCAAAGAACCTCAACAGAATGCAGAAAGCACTGGACAGCCTTTCATCATTAGCAGTGTGCATTCACTACCAAGAATTGAAACCCGGACAGTTACGTTATCAGGCAAATGTCTTACCAATTGTTCCAACAGGTCTCGGTGATGAAGAGGTCGTGAATTAGACTCGATATAGCACCACTCAATCACATATTCTGTGGTGGAACTCATCCAAGTTTCTCTTTTACCTATAGGACTGTGCCCCCATATATATATATATATATATATATATATATATATATATATATATATATATTTAAATTTGTCTATTTAGGCAGCAAATTCTCTTTTAGGCATGGTGGACACATATTTTACACAAAATTTCTCGGACATTCAGGGTGATAAATGTAATTAATACTGTTTATTATAAACAAAGCATTTACTTTAATAATTGGATGTATAAACAGAAGATGTATTAAAATATATATATATATATATATATATATATATATATATATATATACGCACACACACATACAT